>RJWH01002020.1:0-12509 GCA_004363575.1 Solenodon paradoxus | reverse complement strand
GAAATGAAGACAGCATTTGAGACTAATGGGATAACACCAAAAGAAACAACATTCGCATTCTAGGGGTCTCAGAAGGAGAAGAGAAGGAAAAAGCGACAGAAAATGTATTTGAATAAATAATAGCTGAGAATTTCCCTAACCTAAAGAATAAAACAATTCTCCAGACCCAGGAAGCTCAGAGTTCCTAATAAAGAAACCCAAGCAGACCTACACCTAGACACACTATTATTAAAATGACAAAAATACAAGATAAGGAAAAAAATCTTAAAAACATCCAGAGAAAAACAAGTCATCTAGAAAGGAGTACCCATAAGATTGTCCGCAAATTTCTCAAATGAAACTCTATAGGCCTGGAGGGAACAGCATGCTATATTCAAAAGATTGAAAGAAAAGAATTTTCATCCTAGGATACTATACCCTGCAAGATTATCATGCAGAACTGAAAGAATGATAAGAAGCTTTTCCAATAAGCAAAAGCTAAAGGAATTTATCACCACAAAACCAGTTCTTCAAAAAATATTAAACAATACAATATAAAGTGTAAAGACACACCACTTAAAAACAGGTCTATTAGACCTTTTCATCTATGTTCACTAGCGATATTGATCAGTTATTGTCAGCTTTTGTTATCAGTGTGATGTTGGCCTCATGGAGAGTGTTGGGAGTGTTCCCTGTACTTTAATATATTGGAGAAGTTTGAGTACAACAGGTATTGATTCTTCTCTAAGGTTTGGTGAAACTCACTGGGAAAGTCTTCTGGTTCTGGGCTTTTATTTTTAAGGAGACTTTTGATTACTTCTTCAATTTTTTGCTTGTGATTATTCTTCTGGGTCTGTTCAAGAAGTTGGCATACATTATCTTATTTATGATAAGCCTATGATATAGTTTTATTCTTATTTTATAGTTGTGAAAACTGAAACTAAGAAATCTGACTAAGGTTATACAGTATACAAGTATCAGAGCCAAGGTTCAAATTTATCTTTCATGCCCAAATCCTGTGTACTTAATATTTTATCTTATTTAGTTTTATTGTTATTGCTTTATTTAGAAAGATAATATTATCAAAAAATTTGAATTTTACTTCCATCGTGCTGAATTTTTTCTTTTTAGCTACCTTATTCTTCTTGATAATCCAGTTTTTAACTTTTTTAAATTAAGGAATTGTGATTCAAGCTTACATTATATGAATTTTAATGTGCTCCACTATATTCCTTTAAAATGTCCAATATATTGTACTCTCCTGAATTTCTTTTGAAATAAGTACTTATTGTGATAAATTATGTTCTTTTCTTGGCCTAAAAATGTTGAAATCAAAATCAAAACAAAAAAAAAATAATGAGCGGTAAAGGAAACTAGAGTTTTTGTGGTGGGTGTGATATGAAATCCATATAGACTGAGAT
Source organism: Solenodon paradoxus (assembly GCA_004363575.1). Lineage (NCBI taxonomy): Eukaryota > Metazoa > Chordata > Mammalia > Eulipotyphla > Solenodontidae > Solenodon > Solenodon paradoxus. The sequence goes on along the minus strand of RJWH01002020.1, from coordinate 11,109 downwards.
GTGAATTCAATATCCTAAAAATCATATAGTGGTGTGCAATAATTAATAAATACAGTATATAATATATAAACATATCTGTAGTATGATAATATAATGAATATCCAAATATCTACCATATTGTTCAATTTTACCTGTTTTGAAATATATATTAATTTTAAGTGCATAAAAATAAATAAATTTTTAAAAAAGTGAAAAAAAGAGATAAAGTCTTCTATCCTTCCCCAAGCTGATGGTTTTGAAAGTTGGTTAACAGGAAGCCCCTTTTTGCAGCAAAGTCTTGGTGATTTCTTTTGAGCTATAATAGTGAGTTTCATTACAATTTTTGGCATCACAGACACACATTCAGGTATTTTCAATTATGGCATTTATTTGATTCTAAATCACCCTTTTTTTTTTTTTGCCATTCTAATGTCCCTGAAAATTCGGGTACAGCTTACATTCAAAGGAGGCTTTGGACATAAATACTATTATTTTTTATTTTTTTCATGCAAACCTCTTGAGAAACTGGGGTATGATTTAGAATCAATGGTGACTTAGAATCAAATAAATATGACATATAACACAGACTCAACACTCCCTGTAACTACGTGGGTCTTTCAACGGGGAAAGCAAAATCATAAATTCATTCCAAGCACTAACATTCTTAGACATGAGAACTCTGGTATGCCCAAAATGAGGAGTGTTGGATGAATTCACAAATCAAAAACACGAAAATATGCCCATAAACTTAATGTGCAAATAGTAAGATATGTTGACAAATTTAAGCATGTAGTATGAGGGAAAAAGGCCTGCCTGCCATTTCCAGTAGCTATGAAGACAGCCATGAAACTGCCAAGCTAGCAGAGCTATAAACATTCTGCAGTCTGAGCTCACTGGGATGCCAGAGACAACTGATAAGATAAAAAACTTCCTTACTTGCTTGCAAACGAAATCTTGCGTGTGTGTTGCAAATAAGTGTCTTGCAAATAGAATCCTGTGTTGAATCCTGTGTGTTGCCCATGTGAAGATTTACAAATAACTAACTTGGGTTCTGCTTGTAATCCCCATTCTAATTTTCACCTCCCCTCTCCTGTGCTTCTTCTAAACCTATGTAAGTGTACCCCAAATTACCACCCATGCTTAGCTTTTGGGAAGGATCCTTGCTGAGCCCGTGTGTAATAAATATGCCTAACATACTTCCAAAGAGTGCTCTCTTGGTTTATCCCAGAAAGCTGCAACAGTAGCATGAGGATGTTCCCCGAAATAGCAAAGCATCAAAAGCATCATAAAATACTCTAGCATTAAAAAGATACATTCCAAATACAAAGTTTGGGGATCACAAATTATATACCACAGAGTACAAAAGTAATGAAATATAATATAAAAAATAATAAGCAGACTATTGAATATATCCTCCAAAGATAGCATGTGAGGGTACCACTTGCATTCCAACAGACATTTCAGCAACCAGTGAGAGATTTTAATCATTTTCAAAATGAGTGATCTTGACAACCTACAACTTCAGTTTCTTGAAATGTTGCAATTTAAATTAAGTATATATACATATAATATATTACATCATATTATAGTCTTCTAGTGTTTTTAAAGTAAGTAACAAGATAATGAAAATTATTTCATAATAATTTCAAAAGCATAGGTTAGGCCCCATAAAATGATTCCTGTAGATAACTATGGCTATGAATGTTACCAAGAATTATTGACTGGTTATCTATAGTACACAAAAATCATTCTTAGTACTCTGTGGAAGATACTTCGTTTGCTAATCAGAAAGTACCACCAGAATAGATTTCGCTGCCCTAATAAACTAACTGCTTAGGTGTGTACAGAAAAATACTCCATTGCAAAAATCATCTTCTTGATGACAGAAGAAGGTAAAAAAACAAGACACGTGGACACAAGACCACTTTCCTTGGGTTTACTCAGTGACTCTTTAAGGTGCCCCTTTTTCCAACAGCAGAGGAGAGGTTGTGGAAACTCACATCCTTAGACCACAGGACAACAAAAGATTTGTGACTCTAATAAGAATCATGCACCTGGAAGGTAAGAAGATAAAGTTATTTCCTTTTATTCTCTTTATATCCCATCAACTGTGCCCTGGGGTCTCCTCTCACTATTTCCATTGTTAGCACCTAATCCCTCCAAATGTTTGTGCTTCTCCATAACTCCTGAAAGAAAAGCTTCATTCCTCCTCCCTGACAGTCAGCCTTTCTGTGTTGTTGTTTCAGATTCATCCTAATCCCTGCTGGCTCAAGGAAAATGTCTATCAGGGTGTGAATTAATACACAAGACTAGACAACACAAAGCAACCTTGATTTATCTTCAGCAGGAACCTTCCTCACTTTGACATACATGTGTGAACAGAATTGCCTGTCTGTGCCCTCTCAGGTCATAAAAAGAAATACCCCAGGCTCTTTGTGAAGAGAGGCCCTGTCAAGAAAGTAGTGGAAATATAGGAGTCTACCAGAAATAAAATTCCACCTCCACCAGACACCAAAGTGAGAGCTGAGTCACTCAGACACCATTTTTTCACAAACTCTAGCTCTCTGTAGCCTCTGACTCTGCAAAGCAAGTATCAGGATGTTTCCTTGTGTCCTCCAAGCTCATCCCAGCTTTACTGCCCATGTGTACTTGTGTCCACAATAGCCCAAGAGACTGCAGCCCACATTCTGAGGCGCTCTCTCTGGGTCATCCCCACCTCATCCACTAGAGCTTTCACCAAATATGTGACACAGATACTAGAGAACAAAAGGACTGAAAAATACCAATTTGGGAATGTCCTAGTGGCCTAGAGGTTTAGTTCACCGGGTGTAGTCCACATACATCCCAAGGACCCTGGTTCACAACCTGGGGCTGGGGTAACAACCAAAATGAACAGCTTAATAAAATAAATAAAATACTTCTTCCTCTTCTCCCTGCCTGCCTGCCTACTTTCCTCCAGCCCTGCCTACAACTTTCCTCTAAAATAGTAAAAAATTGAAAAATAAAAGACTAATCTGGGAGGCACCAGTGAGGGCCATTTCCAAATGAGAAGGCAAATGACAGTACAAAAGAAATGGAGAACTCCCTCTAAACCTTCAAAGGGCTGCAATGAAGACACAAGATTGGGAAGTAGAAGAAAGAAGAAGATTGCAAGATTTCAAGCCTCATGCCTCAAATTATTTCAGAAAGCTGACTCAAGGCAACAGTAAGATGTACTGATTCTTTTTTAATCAGGACACATGTAGTATCATTACTAACTAAAAGCAAATAAGGAAAGAGAAAAGGCTAATAATGTTCTCCCAAGTAAAATTCAATAGCCTTCATCTGTTTGGAGGGTGGGATGGAGGGGAAAGGCAGCTGCACCCGAGTTGTGTTTCATTACAGGACCCTGCTTTACAAGCTCTAGTTAACACTCATGAATTTTCTGAAGCTCGCTGCTACGATCCCTGTGTGAACACACACTACCACACAATGTCGAACAAAACATTATTACAGTATAAGACAATTGAGAGGAAGCCGTGCCTGAGTCTCCATCTTCCAGATTTATTTATATTCTTACAAAAGTACACACAGCTATGCCACACATTTTGGTGGCAACAGATAGCTGCCTCGGAAATTTGTCAGGTTCAGGAAAGAAACGCTAGTAACAAGGAGGCATGGGGGAGCAAGTGGAGAATTTGCCAGCAGCTGATGTAAATCTGTACCTCTGAAACGGAGCACGTCCAGGAGGAAAAATTAGAAAGACTTTGATCCTCCTCCCACTGTCCACCTACCTTTCTGTTCTGAGCAGAGAGCTGCCCTGACCAGAAAACCAGGTGGCTCATCCCACACAAGAAGGACCTACTTTCTGAGCAGCCAGGCCCTCTGGAGGTCACTGTGCCAGGGTTCAGTCACTGCTCTCTCTCTACACCCTCTGGAGAATGTACTCCTGCTCTGCTACATGATAAAGCAAACTGGAGGAATGGAAGGGGCAGGAAGAGAATCAGTCATTGCACCCTGGGATATGAAGGCAGTGCCAGTTATGGGAAGAGCCCAGGGTGCCCAGCCCTTTCTAGATCCAGGCAACACTTGGCATTCACCATTTCTAGCAGCAGTAGAAATCCAGTTGATTGGAATAACCCAGGAATGGTGGGCTTTGTGACAACTATGAGATCAGGATTCAGGAGCAAGAGGTAACACTGAGGTTGAGTGTTTAAAAACTCAAGTCAGTAAACTGTATATCATGTGTATGTTACCATTTTTCTCTTTTCTTTTAAGAAAAGGTGCAGGCAGGAGTGAAGGTGAGTAGGCAGGCAGGCTGGAAGAGAGAAGAGGAAGAAGCCTTTCATTTTATTTGTATTTAGTTGTTCATCTTGGTTGTTCTCTCCGATCCTAGGAATTGAACCTGGGTCTTTGGGATGTAGGTGGATTGCACTTGGCTAGAGGCAACAGACTTAACTGCTACTCCACCAGGATGTGCCACAATGATATTTTGGAAATACTCAAATTTTTTAAAAATTGGACAATTGTTTAAGGGTTATATGGTTCAGCTTCTGTTTTGGTAGATACTGTGAGATTTCCTTGTGGATTTCCACAAGGTGTCCTGTCTCATGAGCCAGAGATAGGTCTTCTCACTTGGGGATACTGAAATTAAAAACAAGCCAAAGAAATCATTATCCTCACAGAAAATTACCCCAATGTAGGGAGAGAATATTCTTCTTACGATTCAGAGAAAAATATATACTTGTGAAAAATAGTTACTATAAAAAAACAAAAGCATACTTAGAGAGCAGTTACTCTGTGTTCTCAATAAAGTATAAGAAAATATGAAGACATGGAAACCTTTTTAAAAGGTTGTTGAATGCTTTCTAAGATGTAAACCATGGATAAGGTGCAGAATGAAGGAAGGAAAAGAGAAAGAATAAAAGGAAAAGGTAAAGAATAAAAATGTAGTATATTTACTATTTTAGACAAGGCAAGGTAGAACTGATACAGAAATAGAATTTAGGAGTGTAGAGGACAAACTTGAGAAGCCATAGTAATGACACAGAAGAAAGATAAAGAGAAAACCAAAATGAGGAAGAGAAATAAAGCAGTTTCCATGGGAAGGGGATAGTTACATGAAAAGAAAAATACTCTGGAAAAATATAGAATGAAGAGCCATATCACAAACTGCAAGTTGAATATGTGAAACACATCTCCTGATCAAAGATGTAATACTAAATTGTTTAATTAAAAAATAACCAGATCAGGGGATTAAACGGGCTTATAGACACAGTTAATCAAAAACGGTCACTCACTGCATAAACATATCACTTTGGATTTTTTTAAAGGTTATATATAAAGAAAACATGCACTCAGGATCCTGTAAAACAATAATCAAAGAGTTTACTTTTGAAGATATGAAAGTAAGATTGCTTGTACTTCTCTTTCAGAGCCCTGAAAGCCAAAAAACTTGAGCATTTTACAAAAATTCTAAGACAGAGAAAGCAGAGTTGTGATGCAATAATTCAGTAGTCATTTTAAAAAAAAGAAAAAAATTGCACTCAGTATGTTGAAGGAAGAACTGCACTGGTGACTATGAACTTAATATGTTACATATACAGACCCTGATTTATACCTTGAACCTATATGATGTCATGACGCAATGTAACCTTCACAGAAGTTTTTAAAAGAAAAGAAAAAGAATCGCATCCAGAATATCTGAAGTTTCAAAAACACTATCTTTAACCCAAGGCTTAAAAAAATTAGAAAAAGACTTATGCTGTGGGATCAAGAAAGGAATGGAAACAAAGAACTAAGGAATTGAGAAGGACAGCATTTACAGTGACAAATAGCTCGCATCGAAAAGAGAATCCAGATAATATTTCCTGATGTATAAGCAAGAGAATAATACATATAAAAATTAAATTCTCAGAGGAGAAAGTAGATAATAAAATTGTAACTTAATGAAAAATGTACCTATTTATCATATGCCAAAAGAACATCTAAATGGATTAAATGCTCAACTATTTAAAAATGAGAGATGTATAGTTATCTCAGGATAGCAAATATATCAATAAATTATTAATAGTTATATCAAGTTTATCAATAAACTATCAATTCAAAATCAGAACTGATAAAGTAGATATAAGTGATTTGAAAACTACAGATTAAATAGCTACACATAAAATTATATATTAATCATATTGGAACAGCAATATCGATGTATGGTAAATAGATATTCTATTATTTTGATAATTATAAACCTCTTGTAAGTCAATAAGAAATTAGAATATCTTGGTAGAAAGATACAAAATGTGAAAAGCCAATATGGAAAAGAAATATGTATAAGTGGGTAACATAAACTTAAAAATTAAGCACAGTGGTAAATACAAATTAAGAATCAATAAAATGCTATCTTCTGATGACGAAACTTGAAAAAAATAAATTTTAATGCACAAATGCAAAAGTTTGAGTCAATGGTTACTCTCATAAACTGTTTCAAAAAGTATAAACTAACATTCCCTGGTGTAGTATTGGTGGGTCTGCTGCCTCTAGCTGAGTATGGTCCACATGCATCCCAAGGATCAGGGTTCACATCTTGGGGCTGGGGGAGAACAATCAAGATGAACAACTAAATAGATAAATAAAATGCTTCTTCCTCCTCTCTCTTCCTGCCTGCTTTCCTACTTGCTTTCATTCTTGCCAGTGCTTTTCCTTTGAAAAAACATTTAAATTGAAACAATTATTGTTATGGGGTAAGTCATAGCAGCACTTTAAAATTTCACATATGCTTTGATCTAGTCCCTCCACTAGAATTTTATCAGAATATTCATGACTAGGTGCAACACTATACATATGCGTTTGAGTACAAATTAAAATAAAAATAATAAATAATCCGATATACAGAAAGAAAAAATAAAATATTGCACATGAATATATTAAAATGTCCATGTTCTAAAAATTGTTGCTAAAATAATGACATGAAGATAAGTTCAGATGGTGTTTAAAAAAGTTAAACCATACCAAAATATACATAAGGAAATTACTATGTACAAACAAAAGGTATTAAAAATATAAATAGCAGCCATCTTTTAGGTATTGAAATGACACGCAATTTTCCCTTTTTCTTTGTGTTCATCTAAAAAATACAGTATGAAATCTCTGCTATAACACTCCCTACCATAATATGAGTTGGAATATAACACAATTGACTTTTGATGTCTACCCTTTATCAAATCCCAGTTCTCAAACAGAAATAACTCAAAGTTCTACTGCAGGGAGAAAGGTCCAGGGAGAAGAAAAAAAGGCTATGAAGGGAAACATCAGACAAAACCTTCTAGAAAAGCAGAGAAGTGAACAGGGAAGGTCCCCACCTTTCTAGTACATTCGTAGTCTAATCATCTCAGATGGCCCAGTGAAACAGAAACTAATGAACCAGGATAATCAAAGATTATCTACTGCTACCCAGAAAGTTCAGCAGTCACAGTATCCTGAATTATCACCATGGATATTAAAGTCATAATAGACACCGGCAATAACATGTTTCAAACCACAACCAGACCTGGTTATTTTCCAGAGAGACATCCTAGAACTCCAAGACATCTAGTTACACAGACTTGCTCTCTCCATGTCAATAACCTCACAATAATTCAACTTCTCATTTCTAATGATTAAATATTTGGGAACTCACTTAGGACACTTTAACAGCACTCTATTTATTTATTTTTATAATCAGAAAAGAAATTAATATTTAAGGAAAGAATTCCAACAACACAGAAATTTAAAAGTACTCTTCTAAATAACCATGGATATAAAACAAAATGTGTGATTCTAGACAATTTAGACTATGTTTTAAAAAAAAATCACACTATGTATCCAAATTAAAGGAACAAGTCCAAAGCTGCATTCAAAGGAAAATTCATAGTAAATGTTTTTTTGTAACAAAGAAAAAAGAAAAAGAAATGAAGCATTTATTCAAAGCATTCAAAACATTAAACTGGAAAATAGTATTTTAAAAGATAAAAGTAATACAAATGGAATAGAATATGGAGGTATATCAGAACTGAGAAGTAAATTGAAGAACCTTTTGTTTGAAAAACAAGAAAGTCAAAGACAGACATTGACAAGTTTACTAGAAAGAGAAATAATCCACTATAATGGAGTTTTAAAAATTATTACATTTTCCTCTTTTGTCATTCTAACTTTGACAGACTCTTCCCTATTCATGTTGAATCATCCTTTGAATAGGTATGGAGAAACAAAGAGTTCAAAAAGAAAGCATCATAAAATAGCTTTAGACAAGCAAAATAGGATTTGCCACAGCTTGAAGAGAAGTTTTCAAGTTAGTTTTATTCTTCCTATTTAGCACATTAACTACCTTACCTGGAAGACACAAACTTCTGGACCTTTCTCAGTCCTTTTAGTTACTAATTTAGCTATAAGGCTTAGGTTTGAGTCAGGCCTGCAGGTTTGAGTAAGAACAAGAGAAAATGTGAAGCACAAATAAAAAGGCTGCACATTTCCAGCCTATAGCAAGGGTAGAATGAAGAGAAAAAGGAAGAGTTTTGACTTGGAGAGAAAAAGGTGAAGGGTAATCACAAGGGTAGAGGCTTTCTTTCTTATCCCAATAAGGATTCTGAAAATAGATCATCTCTTGTGCAGACTCCTATCCTGAAATTAACTTAGAGTAGGATCACATCTACTTCATGGGGCAGCAAAAAGAAGGTTCTAATAATTAGTTTTTCAAACCAGTGTTGGTCCTTATATGTTAAGATAGGATACAGAAATGACTGGAAGAATGGCTAGAGCTGGGTAAGAGCATTGTAGCAAGTGATGCAGGTAGAAGACTAGAGGGAAATGAAATGAACCACAAGCTATAGTTTTCATAACTATCAAGAGGATACCCAGCCAGCAGACAGAAAAGAGACATCACTGGGAGCTTTGGGCAATCAAAGGATAACACAATCAAGTACCCCAACTCTTAGCTCTTTGCATCATCTGTGTCCCACCCCCTTATGTCTGTTTCTCATCTTAAACTAAAAAAAAAAATGGTAGTCTTCTACCTGCTCATACTCCCCACTGTCTTGAACACAAACCTCGAGTTCCCTTGTCACCTTTCTGGGTCTAGTGAAGAATTTCTTTTGGTCCTATGGTGGGTTGCTACAATGCTCTTACCCAGCTCTAGCCATTCTTCCAGTCATTTCTGTATCCTAACATATAAGGACCAACACTGGGCCATGCTGTGCATACAATCCCTCTCTCTCTCTCTCTCTCTCTCTCTCTCTCTCTCTCTCTCTCTCTCTCTCTCTCTCTCATGGTAGCATTTGTTCCTCTAAAGGATAAATATTAGTAAAAGAGTTGCTTAAATTGTCAGAAAAGGCTATGCAGCAGGAAGATTAAAACTGTAGGAGTGTGGATTCACATGACATGGGTCTGACTTCTGACTACAATTTTTTAACTCTGACTTGTGGCAATTAATCTCTCTGCGACTCAGTTTCCTCGACTATAAAAATGAGGATAATAAAGGTATATGATTTGGTAGTGTGTTTCAGAACAAGGGTTCAATAACTGCTGAATATCCTCATTATGATCAGCATTACTATTATATTATTATCTATATTTCCTAGATTATGGAGCTCATGGAGAAAGTTCAGACCAACTACAGAAAAGCTAAAAAATTGCTATTTCTCTCTTCAATCAAGTAATATGGATTAAAGACCACACCTCTACTACTACGTAAGTGATCAAAATCATAAATGATAAAGGGGATATAAAATAAATCAAAAAACAGGTTTTAAGAAAACAACAGAATTGTATAAATAAAAAATCTTCATAAAATGGACCACATTCAGAAAAAAATACAAATTACATGAACTCAAGAAGTATGTCAAGTAGAAAAAGAAGTATACCAAAAGAAACTGAAAAATTCATCAAAGAATTCTCTCAAAAAACCAGTCTTAGGAGCAGATCATTTAATTAGTACTGTTTTTTTGTTTTTTGTTTTTTTTTTCAGTCCCAAAGGGGCAGCCTCAGAATGTATACAAGACCGGGACATGGAAAAACGTAATGGTCCCTATGCTTTGAGACCTAGGCTGCCTAACGGGTACCACCCTGCACAACATAAAACCGTAGCCCCAAATTGTTCTCAAAAGCTCTAGTTGCTTCAGGATTGCTAGGCCTCTAATATACTGTGGAATTCATTGGCAAGATCGTGGCAGGCTGTGTTGCTCCTGCATTTCAGGATTTCTCCTAGGCTGTTTCTCCCAGATCCTTCTTATGATGGTGCAGAAGCGATACAGGAGCCTTGAGCCATTCATTTAAAAGATGGTCCAAGAACCAAGAATGCACAGAAGGCTACAGAGAGGCAAAGGGATTCACAGGAGAAAAGAGACAGCTTACAAAATTGAATAGGAATTCTGAGGGGTTGAAGCAGCATATTTACTGGTGAAAACATAAACTGATTCAACCCTTTTAGGAAGCAATTGGCCACTTACGTTTAGGACCTAAAATGCACATCCTCTTTAATCCAATAATCCAACTTCCATCAATCCATGCAGGAGAATTAATTTAAAATGAAGATAAAGATTTATATACAAAGATGTACTTGAGAGAATTATTAATAGCAAACAAACCCAAAACAAAAGAGAAACTAAATGTCTAAAAATGGAAGCAGTTAAATATATTGGGGTCTGTTCATATGATAAATTAGGCAGTTATCAAAAGCAATGTTTGGGGGAAAATTAATGATGAAAATCTGTGATTTTAAGGGAAAACAGGCAGATCGCAAACTATAAAGTACAATCTTAAGTATGTTTTAAAATCTGCGTGTATATAGGAAAAACTAATGTAAGAATATAGACCATATCCTTAATAAGATCTCTGTGGTCAGTCTGGATTTTAAAAATAAAGTTCTCATTATCTGACTTCCTGCGCTAAGTATACATTACTTTCATAAGCAGAAAAAAGATAAAACAATTATTGTACATGGACAAATTTATGTACAATGGTTTAAGTCTCTAATCATTAAGGACGAAAACATTTTCAACACTGCACGGAACTGCAATCTCCCAAAACATGACTCTTACACGGGGGTACTTTAAAGCATAGAAAACAAAAAGCAAACCAACAAAATCCCCCAGTGAAGACAAGCTGAGCAGCTTTAGCATG
>RJWH01002019.1:153716-278884 GCA_004363575.1 Solenodon paradoxus | reverse complement strand
AGAGAGAGAGAGAGAGAGAGAGAGAGAGAGAGGGAGAGACAGACAGGAACGTGCAGACAGAGAGCGTACTCATGGTTCCAGTGGTGTTTTGCTCAGTGCAAATATCCGAGTGCGTTTTGTTAGGTCCCCAGAAGGTCTGCGGGTTTCTTGGTTGGGAGTGTGGAAGGAGTGACCCGGAAACACTGAGTATCTAAAAGGGTTCCTGGAACCTGGAAGAGGGCAGCACCCACTAAAGGAACACACCGCCCCAGGGCGGGCTGCTGGCTATTTTTATAGGGTGGGGGACTTGCAGGTCCTCAGGAGTGTGGGGTGCAGGTGGGCGTTCAGATCCAGGCTGGTGCCGCTGCCCTTCACTCAGAGGCCGGAGCAGCTGTCTGTCTGTGGAGACACAGTTTGACATTAAGATGTCAACACAAGACATTAGTCAAGACAATATTAGGATCATTATCAGAAAATGAGAAAAGGGCCTCGGGTCAACAGGCGCCACCAGGAAAGACTGAGACCAAGGCCCCAGAGAATCCCGCCCAGATGCTGCACAGCAAAGCCCCCAGCACAAAATGGCGTCACTCATGCTTCCCTGGGGGTTCTTGTCAAGTATGAAACAGAGCATACGAATCAGAGGCTCTTAAACGGTCTTAGCTGCCACAAATGATCTTGTTATCCTGAAAGGGGTCTAAACAAACCATCACATATACTCTGCCGTATAGTTGAGCAAAGAGATCTAAGTATGTAAGAGTGTGTGTGTGTGTGTGTGTGTGTGTGTGTGTGTGTGTGTGTGTGTGATAAACTGACCCAAGGATTCGGTGCTCTCTAAAACCCAAGTCCATTCTGAGATAACCATCCATGCCTAGAATGCGAATGCATGACACATTGGAGGAAGACCAAGGGAAATGCCCACCCAGTGAGCATTTTGCAGCCATTAAGAACCCACAGATGTTTCCCTAGAAGTGGCTGGAGTGGGAGATCAGGTTGATCTATCTTCTAAAACTAGTTACTGAGGCCTCAACTACTCTAAGGGGTGGCTGAACCCAGAGAATGCAAATTGAGCCAACACTGCTGCAGATCTAATCTGTAGTATCAGGCAGATAATTTTGTTTAGACACACTTGCAGAAGGCAAGGCAAGAAAAGCAGAAAAGCAGAAGCATGAGATTCGGAATCAGCACATTTGAATCCCTGTGCCGCAACACGCCAGCCACGGCGCGTCTTCTATCGTTCAGTTTGAACCTCGGTTGTCTCTTCTTTCCAGGCAAGGGCACAGGCGGGATGTCCCCCAGTGCCGCGGGCAGGGGCCATGGTGCAGTGGCTTGCCCACAGGAAGCGCTGGTTCCCATTCATTCTTCCAGGAGGACAAGCAGGCCAACACATGGCTGCAGATGAACTGAGATCTATTGACCTCCTTATCAGCAGGAGGTTTGTCAAGAAATCTATGCCTCATACTTTAATAAATATTTTATTGTGCTTTGAAATAGTAAACATTTTAAACAGAAGGGGAAATCAGAGAGATAACACGTACAACTTTGACTACCCAGTTTGGTCCATTGCATGAGCTCTTTTTCATTTTTTTAAGGAAAGGCGCCAGCAGGAACAGCAGGCAGGCAGGCAGGCAGGCAGGAAGAGGGAGGAGGAGGTGTGACAGCTCTCCTGGGCGACAAAAGCAAGCGTGTGCTCTGTGAGCAGCAGCGGGCTCAGGTTGGAGTCCTGAGCAAGCAGGGCAGCTGGGGTGAGAGAGAGGGCGGGAATTACAAAGGGAATTACAAGCGGAACTCAAGCTAGTTATTTGCAAATTCTTCACATGGACGATGCTCACAGGATTCAATTTGCTAAACACATATTTGCAAAACACACATAAGAGTCCACTCTCAGGTAATAAAGAAAAGTCCTTTATCTAGCCGGTAACCTATTTAGCTGTCTTGCAACATTGCCGCAAGCCCAGACTGCAGGGCGCCTGTTAGCCCGATGAATTTCACAGCTGGCCCATGGCAGCTAGAAGCTGGGGAGCCGGCTTTTCTTCCACAGAAGCACCCCATTTTTATTTCTGCCTGGTTGTGACACTGATTGTCCCCCCACCCACCCGGAACTCGAACCCCGGGGTATGTGGCCTGTGCTCCTTCGGAGGGGATGACTTAACCCCTGCTCCACCAGGGCACACCTACATTAACTCTTCAATCCTGAGAGTCAGGAAGAGAGCCACATCATTTCGTTCAAAGATAAGGTCGCTGAAAACCGTGGAGTCATTTCCATAAGGATGCATTGGGGAGCTTAAGCAGGTTTGCTGGATATCAGAATTCACAGTTCCTTCCCTGCTGCTTCGTTCAAGCGACATGTGTTGTGATTAAGACACTAATCTAGGAGAATGGACACATCCTGGTGGAATGAATACATGGGTGGATAGAGACTTTCCTGTTGCTCAAAACAGTTTTCCCCTTGGCTCCCCATTACATTGCTCACGGTGTGTGTTGTCTTCGGCATGAGACCCTTCAGTTGTGCTTGGGAATGAGATGCACTGCAAATATTATCAGTTAACCAACAACTCTGTGGCCATGTGTGTCTACCCACGTACACATAACTACGTGCCCTTGGATGGGGGAGCAACCTGGCACACAGTAGTTCTTGGTCATGACAAGGGTGCCTGCTTCACAAGGGCATTTGGTCATTTTCACCAAGAACATAGGAAAGAATATGGTGGGTTCCTGGTGGCAGGTGCTTCCAGTTCCATTTTCAATCAGCGAGTAGTTCTTAGTACAGGCAGAGTTTATTTTCCAAAGGAAAGGGATTTTATTTTTCACTGGACTGCCATCTCTGCTGGAAAACCCCCTCTGGGTTCTGGACGCCTTCCTCACAGTTAGTGCAAATTGCAGGTTTCTGGATCCAGGAGGGAAGCAAGTAGACCTTGAGTGTCAGTTAGCAAACATTCTGCCCACCCGTGCCCCAGGTTCAGGTAGATTTGTAAGACCGTGGGTGAGTCTAGTTTTGCCAGGATGCTCCCTGTCTCAAGGGTCTCACAGCAGCTCAAGAGTCTCTCTTTGCCAGGGCAGGCTAGGAGTGTTCCTCCATGTCAGTCAGGTGCTCCCCCTGCCTCCTTGGCATCTGCATCCCCCTTTCCTCACTTTTACCTTCAACACCTGACAGGTTCCCCAATTTTTGAATGTACAAATTGAGGGTTACTGCCTTGGAGATGCACAGAGCCATTTCTCTTAGAGAAAGAATTCATTTTGCTGCAAGGAGCTCAACACATTGAGATGTCCTTTGACTTAATCAGAAGATTGAAGGCTAATCAATTTCAATGGACTTCTGTTGTGCACTTTCTCTATTCCAGAGTAATTATGGGTCCTGTAGGTGGTGCATGGTTAGGCAAAACTAAGACAGTAATTATCTTCACCGTGCTTGATCCTCACAGGACAGGCAGGGAGAAGATGGGAAAGAGGGAATAGAATTTCAGGTAGTGAGAAGTACTGCAAAGAAAGGAGTCAGGGTCACAAAATCCAGAAGAGAGTGCACCTGGTACAGTCATTTAGGTTGGGTGACAGGGAAGGTTTCTCTGGAGTTTTGAGCTAATACCTGATAGGTAAGAAGACAGGACATTTACAAGTCAGGGGTTCAGTGCATTCCAGGCAAAGGAAAAAAAAAGAAAAACAAAATCCTTCCTGCTATTAAATGGTTTGGTATTTTGCGTTGCATCTACCAGTCATCTGTATTTATCTCTATGTCACCAGTAATTTGTTTCAAATTTTGGAAAATACTGGGTGAGATCACCTTAATCCTCTTCTCTAGCATCCTTTGTTTCTGTTATTGTCCTCCAGTAAAACCAGTGTCTTCATGCAGTCAAGGGTTTGGAAGCCATAGTCTGAGGATCCTTCCTTCCAAGACTGACCCATTCTCTCCACCATTTTCTTTTCTCCTCACCCTTCTTCCTATTCAGGCTTCAAAATCTAAAGATCGCCACATGAAACAATTCTGTTCCTTCTCTTTTCCCCCTCTTACAATTAATCTTGCTTATCACATAGTGTCCCCAATCCACTAACTCTGGAAAAGAAGAGAAGAGAGAAGATCAAGGAGTAGACTACCATTTGTTAAATGCACTGTTAAGATTCTTCAGATAAAGCTCCAAGCTTCATTTAGCCCCTGACTGGACTCTGCAATGCTTCACCCTCAACAATTGGCCATACCTTCTGCCAGGACACAGCAGCCCCTTCTCTGTAGACTTCAGTCAGCTTTTGAGATGTGTTGGTGACTTTTGGGGAAAAAAAAAAACAACCCCTTCTCAATCTGCCTAAGGACTGGTTAATGCCTTTTATGGGCTCATGGCTTCTTCTTCTAATGACACTATACAGATGAGTCTTCTTAGCTGGATGTAGAACTTAGGGTTTTCTGCTGGAGTAGCAGATAAGACAGCTGCCTCCGGACAAGCATAGTCCGCAAACATCCCAAGGACCTGAGTTGGTGTCCCAGGTCTGGGGGGAACAATCAAAGATGAACGACTAAATAAAAAATGAGAAAGAACTTTGGGTTTTCCTGTATACAGTTGTCTTCTGGACTCCTGATCCAGAACGGGGCCACCCAGACTTTCCCTAGTCCAGGATTTCTCAACTTTAGCACAATTGATGCTTTGGCCAGAACATTCTTTGCTGTAGGAGACTGCGCCACACATTCTTGGATGTTTAACTGTGTCTCTGGCCTCAACCCATTGGATGCCAGGAGCACCCCTAGTCTTAGATATGAAAACGAAGCATGTCTCCAAGAGAATAAAATCACTCACTGTTGAAAATTATTGCCCAGGTCTAATACTAGAGTAGAAAATATGTGACTGAAGTTGCAGACATGTTTCTGTTACATTCACACTAAAAGAATCTGCACTGTGCCTACAATATCCTTGTAAGTGTAGTTTAAGTAATTTTTGGTGAAAGGCTTGTTTTTAATCTGTGAAGTCCAGTCAATCAGATGTCATCATATATTCACTGATAATTAAAAACTGAAATTAAAAGCTTGTATGAACTGAGAAATATTAAATGTGGTCATTGTCAAGCACTGCAAGAAGACCTACCAACCACCAGTGTACGAGAGAGGACATTCAAATGACATTAAAGCGTATGTTGTGCTATAAGGCATCAATTGTGCTAAAGTTGAGAAACGCTGGACTAGGGAATATCTGGGTGGCCCCCATCTGGGGCAGGGGTCCAGAAGACCACTGAATACATGAAAACCCAAAGTTCTTTTTCGTTTTTTACTTAGTTGTTCATCTGTAGTTGTTCCCTTCAAATGACATTAAATCTGAGCAGACAGCACATAAGTTCAGCTAATCGGAATTTCACAGTCCTGATTCCTCTCTGGCAAAGCACAAAGAGTTGACTGTTGGGATTTTCCCTTAAAAACACAGGCTGCTGGCTAGGCCTCCCTTGGCTGGCTCCGTCCTTTCACTCTCTCTGCTCCCCACTAATGGACCCCCAACTTGCCTACTCACTGCGCCTGTCTGATACATGGAGCGACCCTGAACCCACGAGTCTGTACCTCCCTTGGTCAGCTCCATCCCTTTACCTTCTGATTAAATCTCTGCTTGTTCTCTGGCCTAACTGTCATGGATTCTTTGGGCGACCCAAACCCCACACTCCCCGTGTGCAAATCAGGAGACACACCCGTGTCCCATCCTACATTTTTTATTTGGTTTGGTAACTACAGCCTTTCTTTGATAACAGCCCTCACGTTGGTGGATTTTCCCTTCCAATAGGAGCCAGTTATCCAACATTTTTGTGCTCCAAAAAGAAATGCAATCTAGCAGGACTAGACATAGAGTGAGTGCTCAATAATCATTTCCATTTGGGGGGACTGCTGTCATCTTTGCCTGTCCCAAGCTTTCCTTTTTCTCCCATATATCAAAGTCCATTTAAGAAAATGTGACTGTCCACAAGAGCAGGATAATAAATGTTGTGTTTTTTGTTTAACTACTTCAGTGTAGGAGTCCTTGGAAATAGCAGGTACATCTATAAAATGGATATGTTTATGGGTAAACGGTGGGCAAACGCCACCTGCCCTGGGACTTGCAAATGGTGTCACCAAATGAGCAGCTGGGGAGATGCACAAATGTTTGGCATGACAAAAGCCTTAGGACCTGAAGAATAACTTCTCTTAGACAACAACGTTTCCACCTTCTGGGATCTCAACAGCAGAGTGTTTTTGTCCTGGAACTGCCCGCTGGACAAATAGCAGCGACAGGGGCACCCTTTCCCAGGCACGGCTGTAAAGCGCATCTAAACTGGGGCCTGGCACTCCTGGATACGTGATCTTGGCTTAGCGCTGACTATCTGTGGGAGCTTGGGCAAGAGATTCAGACTCTGAGCTTCCCCTTCTATCTCTATAAGATAAGGATAAATGACCATGCCTGCCTCTTGAGTTACCGAGAAGCAAGAGAGAAAGAGACAGGTAAAGCAATTACTATTGTGTCTGACATCTAGCAAGATGTCAGGACATGTTTTTAATAATCATTATCATCATTGCCATTATTAGTTTCATAACCCTGTCTTTGACATCATGCTCCCTTCCAGTATTACATGAACCGTCTTTGAAGTGTTCATAATCACACTTTAGAGGGAATTCTCCAAGTTCTTCCGGTATCTGGTCCAATTTTTATTTGATAAGCTACTTATCAGGCACTGTATTATTTCACAAAAATTGATGTGTGAATCTATTTACTCTTTATTATGCATTTTCACAGAAGTTATTTCAATGTACTTTTTATTCGATGATTAAGATTATATAGCTAAGGACATTTAGGCTCAGAGAGATTAAGTAATTTACCCAAGATTAAGCTGCTCATTTTTTTTGTATTTCAAATTTAAAGGGGTAGAAACTTCTGATCTAAAGTCCTTAATTTTCCTCTTCTTCATGACAGTATCAAGTGACTGAAGACAGCTGCCCTGAGCTATCAGTGTTCTCCTTCCCTGTTCGTATGCTTTTTTTTTTTTTTTTTTTTATTAAAGGAAAGGTACAGGCAGAAATGAAGGTGAACAGGCAGGCAGGCAGAAAGAGAGAGGAAGAGGAAGCGCTTTATTTATTTATTTTATTTATTTATTTTATTTATTTATTTATTTTTATTTAGTTGCTCACATTGGTTGTTCTCCCAGCCCCAGGTCTTGAACCTGGGACCTTGGGATGTATGTGGGACTGCTCCCAGGTGTACTAGACCGGTAGGCCACCAGGGCATGCCCTGCTTGTGTACTTTTGACCCAAATGCATCTCCTGCTTCTCTAAAATTAAACACTGAATAATATTCACAATTAGATTTTTTTCCCTGTGACTTAATTCAAAAATGCAATCTCAGGCAGGATCTCATTAGAGTCTTGCAATAGCTGCCTAGTCCAGTGGAGGAACTTCCATCCTTCTTTGTCAGATGAGATTAAGACCTGAAGCAAGCAGGTGGTCTGCCCTGGGCCCCAGAGGTGCCCAGTGTCAGTGCAGAGAACCCAGCTCAGGTCTTCTGATACTCAGCCCAGGACTCTTGCCTGCTGTATCCATATTATAGAGGCCATCTGTCATTGTGTGCTAATTTTCACAATTAGAGAAAAGAATGTTACATTTTTGTTTCCAAATGAGTCCCAGGAAGGACAAAGCAATGCACAGTTTTATGCGGCCAAGCTCTTTGCCAACTATTTTGTTGTCTTTTCTTGTGAAGAAAATGCAAAAGGAAACACTCTGTGATAGAAAATAACCCCCAAGGGTATACCAATGAACTCTGCGTAAAAATAAACTCAATTTGGCAAGAGCCACCTGCTGTTTCTTATCAAGTGGCTGGCAAAACACAGATACAAAGGCCCCAGGGATTTGTTCTCTCTTTCCCCACCCCAACCCCTCAGATTCTCTCCAAATCAACATCTCAGAGGCTTTATTAACATACACTAAAAAGCACTCCTTTTAAGTATAGGTGCCAGGAGTTGGTTACCTGTGTAACCATCATCTCAACAAGGATAGAGAATGTCTCTATCACCTCACTGTGCTTCTGAGGCCTCACAGTAAACATTCCCTGACCTCACATCCCAAGCAATCATTGATCTGATCTAGCACGATAGGTGAAGCTTGCGTGATCTTCAAACAAATGGAATCATATCAGGTTTTATTGTATCTGATTTCTTTGCTCAGTTTAATATGATTTTGTGTCATTCATATGACTGAGTATATCAGTAATTTGTTCCTGTATATTGCTAAAAAGCATCTGATGAACAAAGACAGCGCAGACTTTTAATGCGCTCACCTACTGATGGACAATTGTATGTTTCCCGTGGCTGCTTGTTATGAGAAATACCGCTGCCACATATTGATGTACAAGGCTTTTGTAAACATCTAATTTTGCTTCTCTTGTCAATTGCTAGGTCAGAGAGGAAATGTGTGTTTAACTTTGTAAAAGATCTTCAAGCCTTTTTCCCAAAGCTGTTGTGAAGTGCGAGGGTTAGAACTGTCACAAGTCCTTCATCGCTGCTGTCTGTCCCTTAGATGAGCCAGCATTCTGTAGAATTCTGTAGAATTCTGCCAATTCTATATGGTGACATCACATGGCGTATTCTCTTTCTGTCTGGACTTGCGCTGGGGAGAATGATTGGGAGATTCGTTTATGTTTTTACATGTTTGTTCCATGAACATGTAAATTGCTAGGTCAGGGAGGAAATGTATGTTTAACTTTGTAAAAGTTAAAGAAGAGTAGAAGATTGTGGGGGAGGTAGTGCCATTTGTTTAGTCGTTAACCTGTACTTAAACATTGTTAGTTACTTCGTGTCTTTGGCTATTACAGATAATGCTGTCATATTGCAAGCAGTTGTTGGACATATGCTTTCATTTTTCTTGAGCAAACTCCTAGGAGTGGAATAGCTGGACCATATGGTAGGTGTACAATTAACTTCTTAAGAAAGCGCCATAGTGTTTTTCAAAGGGGTGGACGATCCTGCCTTCCCGCCAGCAATATCTGAGAGGCTTAGTTGTTTGTCTCTTTACCTGAACAGCCACAGGTTCAGCCAAGGATAGGTTGGAGCCAGCAGACCTGGAGACTGATGCAGGAGACCACAGAAGACAGAAGGACTGAAAGTTGTCACTTTCCAACCAAGGGCAAGAAACAGAACTTTTTGCAACCTGAAGCAAGATCAGATGCTCTTCAACCCCTCCTCCTGTTTTCCGAACTCAAGGACTCCATCCCCACCCCTCTGCGCTCATCTAACATTCCAGCCATCTACTCTCTAACCCTAAATCTAAAGTTCAATCAGAGGGCCTTATGGGAACTCCACCTCGCGCCTCCTCCGTGCTAGTCAGCGACTACCCACTTAATAGGCCCTCTCTCACAGCTTCCCTTGGATTGCTCCTTCTGTGTCTTCTCAGGATGGAGCTTTCCCGGCCTGCACGTGGGACGATAAAGTCGTGCCTCAGAGAGTAGCACCTCCCTTGTCTCAGTCTCTTTCGCCATGGGTCTGTCATTACCAATATTTGGCACCAACTTTTTAGTTGCAGTCATTCAATAGGAATGTGATATTCTCATTATATTCTTCATTATGGCCTTAATTGAATTTGTTCAATAGCAAATAATGTGTATCTTTTCACGTGCTTGGTTTCCACCTGTATATTACTTACAACATGTCTGCTTAAACCTAACCCCATCCCCTTTTTAAATCGGCATCTGTCTTTTTATTATTGAGTTGTCTGAATTCTTCATGATTTTTAGGTAAAAGTCCTTTGATGGATATGTTTTATAGGTATTTTCTACCAGTCTGCTAATTACCTTCTCACCTTTGTAAAATATTGTTTGAGGAACAAAAAGTTTTAAATTAAGATGAAGTCAAATTCCTCACTTTTCTTTTATGAATTGAGGATTTGTTATAATTATAAATAATATTTACCTATTGTAAGAATGAAAATAAATTCACCTATCTCACCTTCTGAAAGTATTATAGCTTTAAAACTTGCATTTAGGCTTAGAACCCATTTTTGCATTCCTGTTTATGCTATGTGGAACACAGGGTCAAATTCAGAGTTCTGTTTCTAGATATAAAGTTTTTCCAGACCATTTGAAAAATATCATTTTTCATTGAATTGCTTTGTAACATTTTTTAAGATCAATTAATCATTTATGTATAAGCCTAATTCTACATCCTATTCTAACCTATTGATTTATTCGGACCCACTGGCTTTATTAATCCTACATCATTTCATTATTGTATATTACAATATATATGTATGTTTTTAAATTTAGAAAGTATAAGTGAACTTTGTTCAATGTTTTCTAAAAGTTTGGGTTATGATTTTTCCAAATTTTCGATTACTGACAATTTTAAAATCAACTTATTTTCTACAAACAAGCTACTTGGAATTAGAGCTGAGTTGCATTGAATTTCAGTTTTTGGAGAGGTAATCTCTTAGCCATACTATGTCTTCCTATCAATGAAGATGGAATTTATCTCCATGTGTTTACCTCCACTTAGGTCTTCTTTGATCTTTAATTAATGCTTTACAGTTTTTATTATATAGCTGATGCACATATTTTGTTATGCTTCTACATATTCTATAAAAAAATTCATGTTTTTTATTACTGTAAATGAAATAATTGGCTAAATTTCACTTTCCAGCTGTTCATTTCTAATATTTATATAAATACAGTCATTTTTTTTCTATTCACCTGGTGTCCTGAAATCTTGCTAAATTCACTTATTAGTTCAAATAACTTTCATACGAATTCCTTAAGACTGTCTAATGTAGATAACTGTGTAATTTGGGGCAGAGACAACTTTATCTTTTCATTTACAATATACATATTTTTAAAAATTTTTCATGCCTTATTACACGGGGAAGGACTTCATTATACTTTTAGATAAGAGTGGTAACAGTGAACAGACTTGTCTTATTTCAGATACTAAAAGGAAAAGCATTTATTAATTCACAATCAACCGTTATTTGTAGTTTTGTTTTGCTCCTGTAGATGCCCTTTGTAAGACTGAGGGAGTTCCCTCCTCTTTCTAATTTGTTAAGTTTTTTTAATTTTATTGAAGGAACATTGCATCCCAACATCATATACATTTAAGGTGGATACCATCATATATCAACATCTGTATATAATACATTAAGCTTACCATCAACATTCTGATGAGGGTTTTAATCATCAGTGATCAATTTTGTCAGAAATTTTTTGTTTCTGAAATGACTGAGATAATCATATGAACTTTGCTTCTTAATCTTTTAATATAGTCAATTACGTTGGTTGTTTTGAAAGTTGAACTGACATATTCTTAACATACGCCCTACTTGGTCATCTAATGATTAACTTTATGTGACAAATTGACTGGGCTAAGGAATGCTCATACAGTAGTATATTATTCTATATGTGTGTGATGGTGTTCTGAAGATAGATTAGCATTTGAACCAGTAGATTAAATAAAGAAGAGGGCTTTCACCAACGTGAGTGCTTATCCAATCCATCAAAGGTTTGAATGGAATTAAATTAGGAGAAAGGAGAATGTGCTCTCCTACTCAAGATAGAATATCCATCTTCACTGTCCATTGGCACTTTTGATTCTCAGGTCTTTGGATTTAGATGAGAACTTTACATCATTATTCCTCTGGTTCTCAGCCCTTCTGATTTGAAATAAATCTAAACAAACAACTTCCCTAGGTCACCAGCTTGCAGACATGTCTCATGGACTTTTCAATCTTCACACCAATCTCTCAAATTAAATCTCTTTATCTATCTTCCTATCTCTCTAATTAGTCTGTTTTTCTGGAGAACACTTACTAACACAGGCATGTATTTTCTTTTTCCTATACACAGAATTCATTTTGCTAGTATTTCATTCAGCATTTTCTGTGTTTATGCTCCTGAGGGGTATTGACTTGTGGTTTTATTTTGAAGTGCAAACATTTTTAATTCTGATGAAATCAAATGTTTCTATTTTTTGTTTTATAGATCATGATTTTTTTTGTCATTATAAGAAATGTTTGCCTAGATTGTCTCCTATGTTTCCTTCTAAAATGATATTGTTTTAACTCATATTTCTGTCTCTCTCGCTCTCCTCCCTCTTTCTCTCATGCTATCTCTGTGTTTATGTCTCTTTTTTTCCTTTAGCTATTTTCAAGTTTTTCTTGTTATTCTTAGATGTCACCAATTCGACTCTGATGTGCTTAGTTTCAGCAGAATTCTTAAATCTAAAAGTCAGTGCTTTTAATACATTTGGGGAATATTTCTTCAGCCATGATTTTTGTCTTATTCTCACTCTCTTCTCCTTGTGGGACTCCAATTACATGTATATTAACTATATTGTTTTACAGGGCTTAAGACTTTGCTTTTCTTCCATTTTTTTTTTCTTTACAAGTCCAGCATTTTTTTTATTTTATACTAAAAATTGTAAATGATTCATTGTAGAAATTGGGATTCCATGCTTTCCTCTAAAGATTGTAGCTCTTTTTTAATTATCAGAGTTACTTACCACTTAGAAAGCATGTAGGCTTAGTTTCATTTTGTTAGAGCAGATGTGTGGAGATTCCAAGATGTTCCAGGACCCTCTAACTCTAAAGATCATAATCACCAAATTCCGTCTCCCTCCAATGCTGTCAGTGCTTCATGACAGGGTTTGCTGAGCAGGCATAGAAATACCTTACTCTAGGGTGATGATATAATTCAAAGGATGGCCTTTCTGGTGTCTCTACCAAAATATGTGAATAGGTCAGTAACCAGCTGTTGTTAGGCAGGCTAGCCTAGAAGGGGCTGGAATGGAGAAAAGGTGGGCAGCCCAGACCCTGAAGCGGTCACATAAAATTCTGACCAATGGGAGAGCAGCACAGATCAAGAAAGGGAACCAAAAAGGCAGCCGCGGGTGGAGCCGGCTTGAACCGATTGGCTGTACAGATGCATCGACTGCTGCAGCTGCCTTTGCGTAAACTTGGCCGCATTATAATCTACTTAACATAAAATTGCATATATTATGAGTGAATTCTAGGTAGGGAGCATGCGCAGTAAAGGGAACACTGATCCCAGGAAATCGCCACTTCTTTCCTGGAAATCCCTGCCCAGGAAAGCCCCAGAAGGCTCCTGGAGAGACAACACTGGGATCCCCTTTACAAAAAACGCTCACCTTGAATAGCGCAATCATCTGTGCCCTCTCGAACCCGGCCTACTTTTCATCACCTTGAGGAGAGCACTGTCTCTCCTGCTTGTTTCAAGAAATTCCCCACTTAATCTTTTGTCTACCGTGTCTTGTGAGCTAATTGGACACATGGGATGCAAGAACCCCGAACCTGGAGTCAGGCTCCAGTCTCCTTGGGAGCGCCCCTCTTAACACTGTTAATGAATGACATCTCTGTTCTGACCAACCTAAGCTTCTAACATACCCTTCATATTTTGACCTGTATTTTGTATTTCACGTCGGACCCTGTAACGCACTTGTTTGTAAGCCTCATGTCTCTCCCTGCATACGTGCACCATGGGCAGAAGTATTTCTCTTTAGCTGGAGGAGCCTTCCCACTGTACTTTTACTTGTGTGCGTATCACAGATTCCAGCTTCTTCCCCTGCCCGGTAGTCTGTTCTCAACTCCCTTGATACACTAGAAGGAATGTATTCTGCTTGGACTATTGCTTATTCTAGTCAGTGAGGAAATAATCCCAACAGAGAACTCGGATAATTATGGGGCTCATTTATGAGCTTTCCTTTTTTCAGGGATTGGAGTCTTGTGCTGTCTGATGTCCAGGACCTGAAATCAGTTGCCTCACTAATGTTATTTAGTTTCCTGGCCGGTTATACTGGGAAGATAAGTCTACTATCAGTTACTCTGTCATAGCTGGAAGCAGAAACTTTCCCTGTCTCTTTCTTTCTTTCTTTTTGACAGATAAGAATAGGTCAAATAAGTTCATCTCAGCTGCCTATCCTAATTGATTGGTCAGAGTGATTACACTGCGAAGGCTTTGGGGTCTGGGTCCTGAGTTTGGAGTTTGATTACTAATTTCTTGCACAGATGATGGTGGTTGAAGTAGAGGTCCGCGTTACACACCAAATAACAAACCTTATCTTGAATCTTCACACTTAAGAGGAAGAAAGATCTTCTCACATCATCTTGTTTGAATGTCCTACAGGAGAATCATTACTTTTGGATAACTGAAGTTGACATTTATCCTGGCCCAAGAATTCCCCGGCTCCAGAAGTCACATTGAGATGTTCAGTCTCGACTTTCTCTGCTTCAGACGCCATGTTGATGCTTTACAGGGAGGTAGAGATTGCTGGCGCTCATCCATGTTTGGTTCTGCTCTCCGGAGAAACTCAGAAAAACCGTGATTCTTAGCTCATGGAGAAGCATCTAAATGTTTTAGCAAATACATTCACCACCAATAGGTTCACCGCTGCCATCACCGGGACCGTGACCGTGACCGACATTACAATGAAAATGGCTACCACATCTTTACTGCTAAAGTCGACATCTTCACCCATGTGATGATTCCTTCTGCCACTGTTTCCACCATTGCCCCATCATCTTTGTAATAATTGCCTTTAAAGTCAATCATCATTACTGTATTCTTGACATAAAGAAATGATCACCACCATCAGCATTATCACCATTACCTTTATCAGTGAGCTCATTTATTAGACAAGAATTTGTGCTTATTTAACATGGCCAGGCACGCACTGTACCAGATGTTTAAGGGACAATGGTGAACAAATCAGCAATGACTTCTGTTTACCAGTGAAAACAAATATGCATAGGAAGTACATGTAATGTTGTTATTTGGGTGATACAGATGCTCTAACAGGCATAAAACTATTTTGCCTAGAAATGCTCAGGGTGATCTGAAAAGAAATGATTCTAAGCTGATCCTTGAAGGATGTGTGGGATTTAGTGAGACAACGAAGGTAGACAGATAGAGGAAATTTCAAGCTGGAGAAAGAGTGATTCACAAAGGAAACCAAAAATCAAATGGGAAAGAGATGACGCTTCATTAGTCATAAGCATTTAATTAAAAGGAAATATCAGTCACCTTTCCAGCTGGCAAACATGATTAGAGCAGCATTCTCTTAAACTATGGGGTACATAAAACTTACACAACTTTGTCGAAGGCATTGTAGAAATAGATCAAGAACATTTTCAAAATGCTATCGTGTTTGAAATGATCTCTTAGCAAATTACTCTAGCTTTAAAAATATCATAGAGAGGGAAATGGTCAAAAATTCTGGTGAAGTCACATATTGAATGAATAAATGAATACTGCATAGTCATCAAAATGACAATGTTAAGTAATTTGTGTTGACATAGGAAATGGGATATGAGGTGATGCAAAAATGACTGAAAATAGAGCATAAAACAGTGTAGACAGAGTTGTGAGTCAGGACGGCTAACAGCATGCTGCGCCAGTAGATTTGCAAGTCTCAATTCCCTAATGCAGCAAAGACTCATTTTTTATTCTTAGCCCCATTGGTTGGCTTTCCTTCAGGTCCCAGGGACTTAAGGATGCTTCTTCCACAAGCAAATGAGACAGCGATAGCGTGTGACTGACAGCGCAGGGAGTTTTGCAGGACTAGAAATGGTGCACCTTACTTCCACCCACCCTTTGGACCAAACTCAGTCTTTATAGCTCAGACTAGCTCTAAAATAGGTGGAGACATGTCGAGGTACACATGAACAGTTGGTGAAATGAACACTCTCTAACACCTTATGATTCCAATCTTTAGAAAACCAATCTGCATATCTATGCATCTATTTATCATCAAGCCGACTATCCACCCAGTCATCCATTCATGCCATCAGCCACCCATTCATTTGTATTTTAGAAGGGATTGGAAGGAATACCTAGATGTGCTTGCTGTGATTATATATAGACATAATGAATGACTTTTTTCTTTATCTTGCTCTGAATTTTCTAAATTTATTACCTTGTAGTGCACTTACATAGTCAGAAAAAAAAAGATGTTTCATTTAATTTTAAAAAGAGCAAGCCAACACACTTCAGTAATCTTCTTGATTGAGAGGGAGGCTAATTTGAATTAGCAACATCCTGAGTTATAGACTGTTTGCAAAGAGATGCAGCTTTATTACTTTTAACTACCATCTTGGACCTGCTTTAATGAATAGGTAGGAATGATTTATAATTAGTCTAGTAATTGTTTGTATCTAATTGAATACTCCTAAAGTGGCTGGAGAGCTTCCTTATGTGCTTTGTAATATCAACTCGATTTCTCTTTGAGTATAAAATTCTTGAATGGGTAGAATCCAAATTCATGAGCTTTTATTGCAAACAAATCAAAATAAATGCTCACACTAATAGGAAAATGAAACTGCTTAATTGGGGGAGAGGCATTGACCAACAGCAGATATCTGTTAATGTTTGCTATATAGAAGATCTGGAGCTAGGTCTAGGAATAACATGATTTTTGTCATGTGGGAATGCACAGAAGTATTTTTCTTTCACCTATCCACATAAAGGGGTTAGATTCTAAACTGCCCTGAGACAGAAAAAAGTACTTTTTATATTCAATTCATCAGTCCAGGGGCAGTTTCCTGGAGGAAAGTGTGAATGTGTTTTACTAGCTCTTCTATTTCACCTCAGAACACACTCTCTCTCCCTGGTCTATAATCAAAGTGACTTTCCTTGATCTCTTCTTCATCAAAATGCTTCCTGTCACCTCAGGGCCTTTGCATAGTCTCTGCATGGTGCTCTCAATGAGCTTCTTTCTTTTCTTAAGTTCTACTAACTCTTCAAGACAGTTTAATTTTCCTAAAAGAACTCCCATTTAGACCAACTTCCCCTATCACACATCATCTAACTCTCTTTCAAGGATTTAACACATGAATAACTTTGCAGTTTGTTAAGTGGTGTTTTGTCTTCAATCGCTCTCCCCAACTAAACTGTAAGCCCCCTGAGCAGGTGCCACTTCTCATTTTGTTCTTCTTCTTTATTCCTCCAGGAACAAATACCAGGCTGGGCCCAGAGCAGACACTAAATGAAGAAGTGGTGAGCTCAGGAATAAATGAAGGTTCAGTATGGAAACCACAGCTCAGAGAGACTGGTTACTTACCCAAAGCCTTGCAGCTGGAAAAAAAGCATTCTGCCTCCTTAAAGAGATTTGCATTATGAAAAACGGAAAAGCAAATTTGAAAAATGGTAATTCATGTTAATAAATAATGCCTGAGAAGCCTAATAAAGCTAGCCACCATGTATGGTGTCTGGCACTGTGCCACTTGCCTCATTATATTATTCAATCTTCATAGAAGCTCCGTGGTGGGTTTCATTCACCATCGCTTGCAAATTGAAGATGGAGGAAGTTAAATAACTTTGGGAGGCTTATAAAAGGTTTTAAGTATGAAATATTTAAAACGGATTGAAAATAATATGGTAAACAGCCCCAAGGTCACAGCGTTAAGTGGCGGAGGATTCAGATTCAAAACTGCGTGACTACAGACACCCCGAGCTTCTGCGTTGAGTTCTGAAACTCAGAGATAACGGAGAGACATTATTGAGGGCGATCAGGGAAGGACGGCCAAGCTGTGAGGCTTCAGAAGAGGACGCGACAAGGCGTGCCTGGGCAGTAGGGCAAGATTAGTGGGAAGTTGGCCATTTCGTGGGCTACTGAGGAACTCCTGGGTATGAGTGCTGACAAGCACCCCAAGATTAGGGACCAGCAGGAAAGGCCAGGCAAGTGCAGAGGGCGTGTCTGGCGATGCCACTCCGGCGGGGAGTCACGTTCAGGTACAGTCACAATGGCTTCCTGTGGGCCTTGAAAGACCGGGTGGTCCTTGTACTTGGCAGGGACGCTGCATCTTCATCCAAAGAAGCATGATTCTCAGGCAGGTATCCAGAAGAATGATCGCTGAAGACCGATCGTTGATGGGGATGAACTTGGGCACCCCTCTGAGAGGCAGCATCCATCCGGAGAGAATTCACAGAGCGCCGCCGGGCCCTGATCCCAGGACAAGTTTATGAGAAGTCGCAGGGCATTTAAGCTCCCTGCGGTCTAGATTAAGAGCCGGGCGTGTGCGCCGCGCCGACGGCACCATTCCACCAGTGTCGGGTGCCTCGGGTGAACTGAGGCTGGGTGGTTTCCGGCCTGTACCTGGAGGGTGGAGCTCCTCCCTTCGTGGGTGCGGCCAGGGGCGTGGCCACGAGTTGCCTTGCCACCTGGGTGGGCCCCTGGGGTTCTCCTGAGACCGCTGTTGTCAAGGGGCGTGGCTTGGGTTACTAAGGGAGGGTCTGGCTGTGAGTCCACCCCACTGTGCCTGGGGGCTTGTCTGCCTTAGGTTTGGCTGAAGTCCTGCTGACCCCTGGGCAGACCTGTCTTCGCCATCTTAAGGTATGCTGCCCCATATCAGTTGTCCCCTGAAACTGTATGGAACTTGGCACAGATCTGCCCTCTGCAAGCTGGAGCCTCAGGAAAGCTAGTGGTGTGGTCACTGAGTGTCAAGACTGAGAACCAGGAGAGCAAGTGCCTGAGGCCAGGGGATCCGAGAATTTGTCCTTCTTCCACCTTTTTGTTCCGCTCAGGCCCTCACCGATTGGTTGGTGCTCAGTCACATAAACTGCTTTGTGTAGTCGACACATTCAAATGCTGATGACTCCAGAAGCCTCCAGGCAGGTGTCCAGTGACACTGATAATACCCCTCCCAGGCCCCAAAGATGGATTTTAAGCTCTATGCAGTGCAGCTGAGTAACCAGGGCTTTCTTTCCATCTCTCCAGCACCTCTGTGGCCCTGCACAGCCTAGAACTACCGCTCTAGGGCAAGCCTCTGTTTCCAGGCTGTTTAGGTTGGACCCCTGAAATATCTCTTCCTGGAGAGATCCAGAGAAAGCCACCGTCTGACCGCAGAGAAAGGCAGATTCAAGACATCGTTAAGGATCTGGGCTTAGTCATCAGAGAATCCTAGATTCAAGTCCTGAATATGCCACCTAATAGTTGTGTAAGTTTGGGGAAAACGCTTGATGTCTTTGAACGTAAAATTCCTCATCCTGACCACCTGTCACCACTGAAAGCCACTTATTCCATGGAGGGATTAGATTCTATTAATGGGATAAGGCTTTTATTCAAGATATCAATGTCTTGGAGTTTGGATGCACTCATTTCTGAAAGCAACCATCCCCCTAGTGCAGCAGAAGCTTTTTAAAGAGTGAGGGGAGATGGGGGATGATCCCAGGGGATGCGGGAAGGGTTGGTGGGAAGGTGAGGGATTAGGAGACAGGAAAAAGGATTTGGGAAGAAATGCAGACTTGGTGGGAACAGGGCAGTGGGACCAAGTGTGCTGAATCAACAGCAGCTTGACTTTTAATCTTAGGTCTTCCTTCAGAGTTATTTTTTCTGCAGCGATGTTGGATTCTAAGCAAGTTTCAAGGAAGAAAAGAAAGGTAAAAAACAGGCTTGTGATGTTTGTTAATCACTGGATTTTGTTATTGTTTTTCCTTGTTTTATGATTGACATTTATTATCTCTTGTTCACAATGCTACATTCATTTTTGAATACTGACATTGCATGTCAGTCTGCATTTCACAACACACCCTCCACCAGAGGTCCAGTGTGTGTCATTTACTACCACCTTCCAACCCACCCCACCCCACCCCCACCCCCACCGCCCCACCACCCGTACTGTCCCCAGCTCAAAGCATTGATGGGGGCCTCTGGGGTTTGGCAAGAGGTTGGAGAAGAATTCTTGAGCATTAGAAAGACAACAAAAGCAGGAGACAGAGTTTCTCTTGGGCAGGGAGAGCTGCCCCTGACTCCTATGAGATGCCTACAGTTATCCCCCTCCTTTAGCCTGAGGAAGGGCTATTGATAAGAAGAGAGTGCTTTTACCATCAAAGACCAGGTCATTGCTGCAGGAGGTTCCAGGGGAAATAGAGAGATTTCTCAGTTTAGTTCTAAAAGCTTCTGGTGCCAAAAGGAATTCCATACCCTTTCGTGGTTCCATCCTGTCAGCAACTCCCCATCCTCCCTGTCTGTGTGGTCCCATGTTGACTCTGGAAGTTAAATGCTGAAAATAACTCCCCCCCACCCCGCCCCGCCCCCCATGGCATCATCTTACGTCTTGTGAGTTTTCACTGGGGCTGATGTGTTTCATGTCATTATATTCCACATGAGTGTAAACCATCCTGTATTTCTCTTTTTCTTTCTGACTTATTTCACTTAGCATGGTCCCCTCGAGTTCCATCCAGATTGTTACAAAGGAAAGATGAAGCAGGAATGAAGGCGAACAGGCAACAGGCAGGAAGAGAGAGGTGGAAGAAGTATTTCCTTCATTTTATTTACTTGTTCATCTTGGTTGTTTCCTGGGCCTCAGGTCTTGAACCTGGGACCTTAGGATGTATGTGGATTATGCCCAATGACTAAACTTCTAGGCCACCAGGGGAAGCAGTCAATCACTGGATTTGTAAGGTCTCCTTTAGTCAGAACAGGATCATGAGATATCTTTGCTCAGTGTTTGAACTGAATGAATGTTGGTTTGTTGCTACTTGAATTCTCCTCACATTTGTGGATCACTTGGGCATACCTTCAGCTCCAGGGAAGAGGGCAGATAATCAGATACTCAGAGTAAGTTACCAGGTAGGGCAGCCACTCTTCCTTCCTCCCATCGCCCATCCCAAGAATCAGTCACACAAAGAAAACCCAGTGCCACCTCTCCGGGCTGTCTCTAGTCAATTAATTTCCCAGCTGTTTGTAGACTGAAGTCTGCAGTCTCCAGGAAAACCAGATTTGCTTCACGGTAATTCATGTGAATTCAGATACAGCTGATTTTCAGAAGTGTTCTGCAAAAGCCAAGCACCTAGCTGTCATTTCAGGAGCCAAGTTAGTGCTGAAAATGAGGTTTCAACTTTCAGAGAAGCCGGTGGTTACTGGAGAAAATGGCAAGCTCAGGACCTGGACAGTCCTCAGGACTTTGTCCAAAACCCAGGAGTGGGAGTTCTGCCATTACCGGTGGGAGGTCACACAGAGTCAGTGCCCAGCCCCGGCAGCTCGCCACTGTCCAGAGTGAGGTTCGCTGCACAGGCAGGGCTGACGGCTCACGGTCACCACCCAGAACACGGAGCCACAGAGGGCCCCAAGAACCTTCTAGAAATCCACGGCAGTTTATTTAAAACTCCATGTTCCTCTTGTGGAGTTCTGGTTCAGACTTACGAGAGTGCAGTATGTCCAGCTTCAGCAGGAGCAGATGCTCCAGATCCTGAAGCTGAAGATGCAGAATCCCAGTCGAGAAACTTGCCCCGTGTGGGGAGGCAGGCAGCGGGGGCCTGTCGTGACCTCATGGGGTGCAGTTCGGAGAGGGCCTGGGCCCTGCCATTCTGGAGGAGGTAGACAGAGAGCTGGCCCTCCGTGGCTTGTGTCTGGAGGCGGGGATGCCCTCAGTGGTTTATCCAGCTGCCATGTTTAATCCCAAGATGTCTGGCCGGGGTATGCCAGTGGCTGCATTTAACCCAGACACCACCCCAGCTATGAGCAGAGTCAGTTTTCACTTACAGGGCCCCTGGGAGACACTTCTTCCTGAGACCCTGGCTCCTCATGAAGCAGAAACTGCTTTTTAATTGTCCTGGGAAAGGAAAAAATGATAGAGGAGGCACAATCTGCGGATGGTAAGCTGGTACTGAAAGAGCTACCAGTCTCCTGATTCTCTGCCTGGGATCTACATATACCCTGTTGATAAAGGGAGGTTAGACAGCACTGATTAGAAGAAGTCAGAAAGCTGTATGGTTAATGCTTGCTGTTTGGCTTGAACCGAAGCATAAGCTACCCATGGTAAGTTTGCTTGGTTACTGAGAAGGACAATATTTTGTAATTAGATGACCTAAAAAATGCAATTACTCCCATTGTCTTTGTGTTATTTTGGCAAATACAGAAGTCAAGGTTTTGGTAAAATCCTCTTACTCTGGATTTTTTTCACAAATGTTGGTGGATGATAAAATCACTCTACCATAGGTCATTTGTTGCACACTTTATAAATAAAGTTACCAAAGGGAGCTCAGATTTGGTCATATCTGGTGTCTACTACGTTAAAGGTGTGCATACCTAAATTACCCAGGAATTCTGTTTTTCAGTATTAGATTTTGAGAAAGACACCCTTGTACAAGAAAGCATATAAAGCAGCATCGTTTGTCATGTAAAAAAAAGAAAGGATCTGTATGTTCATCAATGAGAAATTGGCTAAAAATCTCCGACATAGTTATGCTATTATGACAAGCTATCGTTGGAGGAAATAAAGTAGATCTATATAAACATGGGAATCCATCAAAGACTTATTGTCGAGTTGAAAAAAGCAAACTACACAGTGGGACCTGTAGTGTGAGAGCACTTGTGTAAAGCACAGGCTCAGTGAATCTCTAAGCAGGCTTGTTAGAGAATGTCCACTCAGCTGATAACCTGTCTTCACCAGGAAGAAGGAGACAGATGGAAATTAAGCTTTAGATTTTCGGTCAAAAGGAACTTTAGAATGATCTCTACTCTTTCAATTTGTTACAAGGAGAGAATATTCATGTAGAGCTTGCATAATTAAATTTTAATGTTAGAAAAAAAAATAGAAACGAGGTTTGTTTCAAGAATAAATTTGGAAACCAGAATCTCTACTCTGTGGACTGAAGCTTGTGTACAGAACAACCAACCATTTAGTTCAAGAGTCCAAGTATAGTTGTGCGTTGACTGCTGGGAGACGTGGGGCTGGGGTACCTAGAAGGCAGAGGTGAGGGATAAGCCAAACTTGTTGGCAAGGAAGGGAAATGGAGTATAGAAGAGAAGCTAAGGAAGAAAAGGAAAACCATTTGTGGTTTCAAGGTCAGTCCTACACTACATTAGGCAAAGTCTGATAATTTCTAACATCTCACACACACTGTTCTTTGGAGGAACTTTTTATATGAATCTCTGGTGACCCAATCATCTTGGTAGCTAATTGAAGCAGGGGTAACCACATGACTGCTGATTTACAATTTTCTGAGCCAAGTTAGCACTTGAAATTCCAAAGGAATTTCAAACACCAAGTAGAGAGAGTGGGCAGTTGGAAGAAACTATGCTCTGAAACAGACTCAAAAGCAGAGAGGCAATGGCAGGTAGAGAGTAGAAACTACGAGTAAGGTATGAATAAGGAGATGTCCCAGGTGGGCAGGTGCAGTTGGAAGGCAGGTAAGAAGAACCATCAGATAAAGATGAGAGCAGAGTGTCAAGAGAAGCTGGAGATAAAATATGTTCTGTTACCAAAGCGAAGCAGCCCCACAGTAGAGAGCAGGTTCAGATCTATGCTCACAGCTCACAAAACCAGCAGGATTCTGTGGCTGGGAGGTTAACCTGAGGCCTGGGACATTGCAGAGCGGCTGTATCCTATTGTTACAGCAAAACAGCTCTGCCAGTGGAAAGCAACAGGTTTTACAAGTTCAGGAAAAGTCGAAAGGATTTTATTTAACTGCAGCGGGCCCCAGTGGAGTGGTCTCCAAAAACTGGCACACAGAGCAGGAGTAAGTCACAGATTTTATAGGCGAGGGTTTCCGGGGTGGGCTAGAGTAAGGTGGAGGCGGGTCTCTGGAATTTTTCCATTACTGGTTTCTGTTCATTGTTGAGCAAGGCAGGTCTGTTAATGGTTGCAATAACCCGAAGTTAGTTACAGCTTGGGGCGTGGGCTGTTGAGACAGTAAGTTCAGTGGAGGCTTATTTCCTGAGGCTTCGTCCCTCCTCATCCTGAGGTTACTTCCTCCTCACTATCTACTTCCAGTTACTCCCCAGTCATTTGGGGGTTCCTTACCTTTTCATGTATTTTTACAGAGAAAGAAAGAATTGCTAAAATTCTGGCTTTGTAACCAAGTTCTCTGATTTTTGAATCATGATTTTTATATATCTATCAATCAACTATCTAAGTCATGGGTTGATAGTCAAAAAAATCCATAGAACCAAATTTTCTTTTTTGCTTCTCTTTTAGATTCATTGAGCATTCGTGGGAGGCTCTATGCTGTCACAATGTCATAACCACCAGCCTGGAGAAAGTTGACACCACTTGAAGTATCTGTAGGAAAGTGAGCATGAGGATTAGAGAACAGCCTTTCAAACATTCAACCCCACAGTGACACAGATGACATCTCTTCACGTTTGTTGACCAAAGTAAATCATGATCAACTTCCAAAATGCAGGGAAGTTCCATAATTCCTTGTATCTAAAATATAGAGAGTCAGAAATGTTTGAGTTGCATGACCTGAGAAATTTACCAACTTCTCTGTACCTCAGTTTTCTCATCTTCATAATGGGGGTAATCATCATACCTAACAAGTTGTTTTGAGAAATCAATGCAACACTGTAGAGATGCTGTAGCATAAGGCGTAATTCATAATCATTTTTCAGTAAGGAATTAATCAATCCTCTGACTCAAAGTGACTTGGTTCAAGTTTCCTTTTGCCTAAACCAAAACAATAAGACATCTCTTCCTAAAATTTGAGTAAACAAAGTTTACTCCGATTAGTCATCCATCTTCAGAGTATCAAAAAATTATATGTATGCGTGCCAGGATCTGTGTCATTGTAAAGAGTTATAGGCTAGTGAATCGAGAAACACAGGTAAATTTTTTTTGCTGGTTCTTTGTTCACTCAAGCAAGGAGTCATCTGTAATTTGGAGAGCTCAAAGTTGGACATAGAGAAAGGGGTTTCAGAAATGTATCTCCAAAGCTTAGGGAGACAGGGACCAGGGAAGCTCACGACACAGAAACAGAAGGAAGAGCAGGAGGCAGACAAGCAGATGGGAGTTATTTTTAAAAAGAGGCAGCAAAGATGTCGTGGGAGGAAAAGGCTATAAACAAGGGAACTCTGGAGATATAGGTTGGAATATTGTTTGGGAATCCTAAAGAGAAAATACCCACCTGGGTTGAGAACTTGGAACATTAGGGAAGAAAGAAATACTTTGAGATCATAGGAAATCTAATCTCATAGGTACCTCCATTTTCCATGAGTTTCAAGAATAAGAAAATCATTGTGTAAGTCAGGAAACTGTTTTCAGGTGACAAATCCACAGAAACCAGAAAAGAAGCTTTATTGGGTCACATCATCACGAAGTCCAAGACTGGGTACAACTTCAGGCAGAAGTGCATCTGAGGGCTGAAACAGTATCATCAGTGTTATTGATTTCTCTGAGTTTTATTTCCTGTGTTGATTTCATTCTCAAGCAAATTCTTCCTTCCTGGTGCCAGAGGGCAAGTAGTACCTTGGTTTGCTGCCCAGGTTCCTACTGTCTTTGAAACAGGGCTCCTCTCTCTTAGACTCCCACAGGCGTTCTTGGGTGGTCTCTGGTTTCTATACAGGCACATTCCAGCAATGATCTTTGTGGAAAGGTGGATATGATTTTTGATTGGCCGTTCTTGGGAGGTGAGTCATTAGATCAGCAACACCTTTAGCTCAAAAGGATTTCTCTTCTTTCACCTTCCAAATCTCCCAAGAATCTTCCTGGTGTCCATTCAACCAGAAACAGACAAGAAAGTGAATTCTGGAAAGTGTCGTTTACCTGAGCCAAAGTGAACACATGATTAAAAAAAACAAAAAAAACAACAAAAAAAAAATGGTGCTCAAGATGGGAAAGGGGACAGAAAAACATGAAATATGGACAATTTTTATATATCCTCGACAATGC
The DNA here is from genome assembly GCA_004363575.1 of Solenodon paradoxus. Taxonomy (NCBI): domain Eukaryota; kingdom Metazoa; phylum Chordata; class Mammalia; order Eulipotyphla; family Solenodontidae; genus Solenodon; species Solenodon paradoxus. Next base: position 253,317 of record RJWH01002019.1, on the reverse strand, counting down.
CACATCCGTCATCAGGACCACCATGACCAACTCTGCACAGCACCACTCTCAGTAGGCATGGGTGATGTTCACCATGCAGGCTCATGTCCAGCCTCATGAGAGTGCCCAGCCCATGCTGCCCAGAAGCCAGCATCTTCCCCAGTGCTACCAATGAGCGCTGGTTTCCCTGCCTAACTCTTTGGTTTCCCTGAGAAGCCCATACCTTTCCTTGAGTCCCAGAATATTGACCAAGAGCCTATAACTCCTTACAGTGACACAGATCCTGACACATATAAATGTTTATTCCTTATTTGCATCATGTTCCCAGATCTATACATTCTTATCTAAGAAATGGGCTCAAGTCTTCCTCTATATTGGAGAGATAACACAGAACCAAGACACCAAACCCATATGATGGTGACTATCACCACTTAGATTGAATTTGAGAGGCAAAATCCCACCTTAACTTGGAGATGAGACTAAGCCATACCTCTCAGACACTGGGGACTTTCTTTTTTGGTTGGACCCGATTGGACACTAATTAAGCTGTGCAGAATCTAGAGTGAAATAGTAAATATTTTACTTGAAATCATTCCTTCTCATCTGGCGAACCTATTTTCATTTGTCAAGGCCCACTTCAAATATTAACTTTATCTGACCTATTACTGAGTCCTTTAGAAGCTATTAGTTTCCTTTGAACTTATCCCCCTAATGCATAGGTCACATCCATTCTAGCTCTTCAGTTCCTTCAGGTCAATATTTCTTATTCATTCTGGTATCTTAGTCCTTGATGGCAGGTAGGCATTTAATAAAAAGGTTATAGATGAATGAGTTGTTTATGTAGACTGAGCTGGAAGAAACTTTAGGAATTGAGAACATTCAAACCACTGATGATGCAGGTGAAGACACTGGCAGACACAGAGGGCAAACACCACATAGAAAAACAGAAAGACAGTGACTAGCTTGTGAAAGGTGAGGTGTCCTGATTCTCCAAACAGAGCTGTACAAGTCTGCCCTACAGGGGGCGTACTCCATCTTGGCATTTTACATACCTCCTTTAATTTACTCTTCCTGGTAAGCCATCTTATCCTTAGTCTAAAGATAAGGGAGTGGAAGTTGAGAAAGAAGGGTTGCATAAGAGTTGTCCCAACTCTGTGGATGCTTCTGGAACTTATTGTCCGACTCCATCTCTGATCCTTTTTCTGGAAGAGACACTGGAAAGCATCTGGAAATCAGCCTCCCCAGTAGGTGTATATATATATATATCACTCCTCTCAGGCAGAAGACCCAGTACCTTAAAATAGAAATAAATAGAAATGCATAAGAACAAACCAAAATGGTAGTGCTCATAGCAAACCTACTTCTGGCTGTGAGGGAGAGAGAGGGGGGAGAGAGAGAGCTGGGAGATTTTGACAGTTCACACAACTGATTCTGTGTTTCTCTCAGAACCAATTCCTGACACTGGACTCCTTCACTCCCCGGCTAGGTCTATGAGAGAGAGGGTCGAAATAAGGGGATTTACTCCAAAAAAAAAAAAAAAAAAAAAATGATGTTCTGCTGGAAATGTCTGTAAAGTATCTTTATTTTCTTCCCTAGAAACCCAGTAACTAAGGTAGGATGTATTCGCTCCTGATCATAATAATATCATCTTGTATCTCACCTGCCATATGTGCTTTATATATATACTCTCGTGATTCTCACAGAAACCTCACAAAGGGAACTGTTAAAATTATCCCCACTTTATTGATGAGAAAAACATGAGTCATAATACGGGCCAGCACTTTGCCTAAGGTCACCTGTTTGGAAAGTGACCGAACACAGTGGAACCAGGCAGTTTGACTCCCAAACACACTTACATGGTCACTCAGTGACAGGGTCGCAGGATAAGATTACGACGTTTGAATTTACCTCCTGTTTTGAGATCTCTAGTCGCATTACTTCATGCAAGCTTTGGTTTGTGCATCTAGAAAATGAAGCTAAACATGCCTGTTTGATAAGGTTATATGGTTGTCAGATAAAGTTATATATGTTTATATATGATGAACTACGGTTTTCTGCAAAGGCAGTGTCAGGTAGGCTCGCCCAGGGAGGCACTGGAACAGAGGCAAGGGTGAGGATGCCTTAGGTGACCAGTTCCTGAACCGGGCAGATGAAATTCTGACCAATGGGAGAGCAGTATGTAAATTCTTGCTGCTGTGAAACGGAAGTAAAAAGGCAGCCGGGCGGAGGCAGCGCAAACGCATTGACTGCGCAGGCGCACTGCTACATCTGCGTTACAGTAACCTTTTCCACATTATAGTCTGCTTAACATGAAAGTGCATATATATATATATATATATATATCATAACAGACTGAATTTTGGGCAGGGAGCATGTGCAATAAAGGGAACACTTGTCCCCAGAAATTGTCACCTCTTTCCCGGAAATCCCAGTCCAGGAAAGCTGGATCCCAGAGGCGGGAGCGGGGAGGGACAATTGCCAGTGTTCTCTCCAACGCAGCCCTCTTCTCGTCACCTTGAGGCGTGTGCTGGCTCTCTTGCTAATTTCAATAAATTGCCTCCACTTCCTCTTTGCAGACAAAACTGCCTTGCGTGCTAATTTTACACCCGGGAGGCAGAGGCAAGGACCTGGAGTGAGGTTCCTCTCTTCAGTAGCTCTCAGGTTAACAGAAGCATAGAAAACGTTGGACATCATACGGAGTCCCCTCCCTTTACTCACTTCCCACCTGTCGGTGCTCCTTTCACTCTGTGAATCTTAGATGTGAAATTAGATGCAAAATATTTTTGTCTCTTAAACATGAATAATAATTGTTGCTCATTATAGATGATGGTCAGAATTCATGAAAAACGGCGTGTAAACATCTAACAGGGACTGGCATATAGTCAACCACCAGGGATGCTGGTTTCTATCCTCGCCTTTTTGTCGATGGACTGTCTGCCCCCTTTTCAATGATTCAACCTAAAACCTCACGGTGAGGAGGCCCTGGTATTAGTTCCAAGATGTTAAATGCAGACTGGAGACTCAAAACACAACTGGAAAGAAAAGGTACTCAGAGGCTAGAACATCTGAGAATGCAGATGAGCACAGAGAAGCAGAGAGGGAGCTCAGATTTAGCAGGGCGCACATAGGAGTCCCTCAGACACATCCCAAGTTATTAGCTGCTTAAGACAAGAAAAGTTGAGGAAAGGAGATCTGGAAATCATTCAACTAGTGTTGCTCTTAGAAGCTCAGAGATAGCCTGAAAGAGAGAGCTGGAGAATTCTAGCAGAATCATCCCCTGCAGTGGCCCAAAGAGCTGAATTGCAATTTCCAGATGAAAGCCAATTATCAACGTCGGTTATAGGCACACCACCAGGAAAAAGTCCTATGTGCTAAACTTTAGGTGTTAAAAAGTCTTTAATTTAAAAAATACCACCAAGGAAATGCAACCTCAGACAAATTTTCAGGTGACTTTTGCCAAACATTTGAAAAAGAAATATTACCAATTCTATATAATTATTCTAGAGAAAAGGAAAATCAGGAGTTACTTCCCACTTGATTCTATTAGGAAAGTATTACCCTAATACCAAAACCAAATATATTGTAAAGAGGTTATCTGTAAGTCAGTTTTCCTCATAAACATAGACATACATGTCATAAATAACATTTTTATAAATTAAATCCAATAATTTTGGGAAGGATGATATGTAATGATCAATACTTATTCCTCAGTGTTTGTCCCAAGAATGCAAGTTTGAATTAACTAACAGAGAGCAATCAATTGTATTTCATTATATTAACCAACCTAAGACAATATATCATTCCATAAATGTAGAGAAACTATTTTACAAACCACCATTCATTCCTGATAAAAAACCCTCAGTTAATGAGAAAAAGAGTAGAATGGTCTCCATCTGGTAAAGACCATCTGTGAAAATCTTAAAGAGTTAAAGGTTGAGTTCTTTCTTAAACATGGCATTTTGCTAAATTGTGTCTGTTAGATACCCGTTTTGATTCATTTAAAAAGACTGTGTAATTTCTTTTTTAACTTCTTTGATATAGGTGCTATTTAAAAGTTACATTCTAACCACTTTTATTCAATATTATACTGAAGGCCCTAGACAATGAAATTAGTGAAGAAAAAAATGAAGCCTACTAGATTGGAAGGAAAGATGATATTGTTTTTATTCATAAATTAATGGACTTCCACAGAGAAATGGAATACTACATGCAAAGTACTATCTGTAGGGAACCCTAAGGAACACATACACTCATGCCTTCTGAAACTAATGAACAAATTTAGCAAGGAAGCAGGATGCAAAGTCACCATACAAAAATGTATTGCAATTTCTCCATAACAGCAAAGAATGATTTCAAAGTGATATGAAGAAAACAATTCCATTCACAATAGCATCAAAAATAATAAACCATTTACAAGTACATTTAACAAAATCATTGCAAGTCTTACATAATGTAAAGAACAAAACGTTGCCGATTGAAATTAATGATGGTAGGAGCAGGGAGATGCACCATATTCATGGGTCAGAAGACTCAACACTTTTAAGATCTCGGTTCTCCCCAGATTAAGCTATAGACCTTGATTCAATTGTTTAAACTCCCCATGACTCAGTGTCCTCCTTGACAAAGTATAGATGATTTTAAGACTTTATATAAGACTTGGAGAAAGTTAACTTAGTCACAGGTGATAACTGTCAAGGACACAGCACAGTTAAAACTTAGAGCTAGATACGCACTAGAAATTCAATAATTTATGTCAGAAAAGGTAGCATCGTTTTCTCAATTTTGGTTTAGAAGATGTTGGTACCAAAGATTCCAATTCAACCAGCAGGACCCAAATGAAAATGCTAGCCAGCATTCATGGGGGTAAATTTTGCCTAAGACTAAGCAATTATATAAATATGTATTGTATTATATATATATATATGTATTGCACATAATACATTCATATGTAGAATAATATGTATCTAATGAATATATATGAATCTTTTGTGTCGTTATTCATATCTGTGTTCTGATTGGTTGGGGGAGGAATAAAAAGATACATGGTAAGAACTATTATAGTTTCCTGGCATGAACACTGGTGAAACGTGGTATCTTTTACTGAGAAGACAGAGCCTCAGAGAGAACTAGGGGTAGGCCTTCACCAGTGAATTCAGTTGTTAAGAACGGGAGATAAAGAAACTTACGAAAAGATTGGGGTGGACTCACCTACGTCTCCAAACCTGTTTTCACATTTGACGTTGGTCTCCTTTAATTTCCAAGAGCCAGAATCCTTGCCTGATCCACTCCTACCAACTTTAGTGCTTTCTTAAGTGATGATCTACATAAATACAGCATTTAGTTTGACCTTAGCTGGCACCCATGATAAACTCCATAAGCCCACCATTCAAAGCCTTGGGGAATTCAAAAGGAAAAGCAACCAAATTAGACAACTCATCTAAAATAAGCACCATCTATTGTTTCTCAATACTTAAAGAAAAGCTTTCTCTTTGCATCTGGCCCCATGAAGGCCCTTCTCAAATGTTGTTTATCTGTTGAGGAACTTCTGTTTACAAAGAGGTTAGTGATGGTGGAGGGGAGACCATATAAAATATGGGCCTATTTTCAAATACGAAGGTGATAAATGAACAGATTTTCCCCCAGATGCTGAGCAAACATCAGCAGAGCAAACTAATGTAAAAATATAATCGAGATTAATCTCTTGATTAAAATAATTAATCTTGGTTAATTCTGCATTTAATCATGTCTTTTTATCAATGTCTAGCATGCAGCTATATAGAAATATTATTTTAGACTAATGGCTATTTCATTCCTCCAATTAGTCTGTTTATTCTGAGCTTCTAAATGCCTCAAATCCCAGCTTTTTCATTTGCAGCAAACTTCATTCGCATTATCATAGCTCTAGGCAGAATGTTCCTTTCATATTCAAGAAGTCCCTGCAATGTTTGGTTAAGGACTGAAGGACAAAAAAGAAGAACGGGGAGGGCAGAAGGGAGATCTGAAGGCTTCAGCGACTGAAGAAATTTCTACCAATGATCCTGATCACACATTTGCTTGGGGAGCCGAATTTTTACTTTGCAGCCACTCGTTGATTGCCACTGTAATGATAATGTCACGAATTTTTTTTAACAATTTACAATTTATTCTTTCCATCTAGCATCTGAAGTTATTTCTGCGAAAACAAGGATTTGCTTTCCTGTTTCGCTGATAAAAACACAGAAGTCTGATATGGTTATATGGCTTCCTCTAATTCATAGAGTTACGAACAAAATAACATTGGGCAATGAGTTTTCAGACCCTGTTCTCTTCTACTTTTAAGTTCTACAAAATAATAATATAACAGCAAAAACAATTATGATGATGACGACAATGGTGGTGGTGATGACGATGATGGTGATGACATGATGATGATGATGGCGCTGGTGATGGTAATGACGATGATGATGATGATGACAGTGGTGGTGGTGATGGTGATGACGATGACTATGGTGGTGGTGATGACATGATGATGATGATGGCACTAGTGATGGTAATGACGATGATGATGATGACGACAATGGTGGTGGTGGATGATGATGATAGTGGTAAAGGTGGCCTTAAAAAGGTCAAGGGCTATGAATTCTTTCTTATCTAAGTGCTAAATGGAACTTCTGGAATGTGAGTGGACAGCTGTGTGAAGAAGCGGTAAAACTTGCATGCTCTGAATTTTAGCTCAAACATTCAGTGAACTCATTGAACATCTGATCTCCGCCAAGCACTGTCCTAGGAGTCAGACATACAGAGGGAAGTGCAAAAAGAAATCTAAAGCAATGACTTCCATGAAGTGACGCCATATGATTCAAGTTCAGTGTCAGGGTGGCTGAACCCCAGTGTGTCCAGCACAGCATTTCAGGAATAGGAGAAGGGTCCAGGGGAAAGAGGTGGCGAGACCAGGGAAGTGGAGGAGGGGGACAGGCCTGCGGGAAATGAAGCGTCTCTGTGTCAGTCACTTGCTGAAACATGACCTGTTCATCTTAGGTATGTTCATCCGAGCACTTTTATTGTCCTCAGATAACTTCTGCCATATGACCTTACCTGATTTGTGGGAATTCCTATTTATCGTTTTGACTCTTTCCTCACTAGAAGACCAACCTCTGGGGTCATAAATAGTGTCTTGTTTCTTGCTGTATGTTCCTCAAACAGCGCCTGACAGCCAGAGAGCACTGGGTAAGCCCCTGTTGAATGGATAAAGGGGGGCAGCTAACACTGACGGGGCCCTGCCTGTATACTAGGCTCTGAACTAGGTGTTTTACACACACGATTCCTGTTACTCTTCGTGGTGTCCCTGGTTACTGCTGTCCTTTTACAGATGAGGAAACTGTGGAACAGAAAAGCAGTTGAATACTGTCTACTAATGCCCCTGTGTAATAGCTATGGGACACCCCAGCGGGACCCCCAGAGCTGGGGGGTGCCCAACAGTATCCCCAAGTGCTTGATAGACACCAGGAATCCCTCCTGCCCTGAGCTTCTCAGCCCGGTGTGTAACCATCCCTTTTTGGAAGGCTGTTGAACTGCCAAGGCTTTTGATGTCTTTAGCCTTGCTGTAAATTATACACAAGCTCGCATGATGAGTCCCTCTCCCTCTGTTTTCACTCCTCTAGTGAGAACGGGAGGCCATGAAGCCGCACAACCAGGCCTGGCCGGTCACTGTCCCCCACTCCCCTGCTGCAGCCACACGCGGTCAGCAGAGAAGGCGGCCTCCACCAGCAGCCTTAGTGCTCTGGAAACACTTGAGTGGGGGAGAGGCCCTACACTGCCCCTGGGGACTGGCTACATGGGCACAGGTGTGCACGTCTTCCGTTCTTTAGAAGGGAAAAGGCTCGGATTTCGGCCAACTGCCTCGTGTTTCTCAAGGTATCTGAGTTTCAGAGAGGGTGTGTGACTTTCTCCAGGTTGCACAGCAGTGTTAGTGGAAGCGGACAGCAGGTTGGTGACAGGAAGGCCAGCCCAGCACTGGGTGCACCAGCCCAGCATCGCCCCAGCATCGCCCCAGCAGCTGAGGGCCTGCTGGCTGAATCGGGGATGCTGTGGCCTTCCCCTGCCCTGTATTCCCATTAGATCACCGTTCTTCCACGCCCCCTCCACTTCCACGCACCTGCCTTTGCTTTGACACCTCCTTGTACTCTAGACATTGTGGGGGTGGCCCCCACTTCTACCTTTAGACCAAGGCAACATTTAAAGTGAAATTCTAAAGCAAAGGTAAGAAGAATTGCTCCCACAATCTTAGGAATCGATTTCACTTTATTGCCGCAGGCTAATGGCTACTGGAGTTTCCTTTTTCTTCAAACCCCTCCAAGGGTCTCCTGGGTGCGCAGAAACTGCCCCCATCTGTTGGTCTCACTGCCAGAGGGGTCTGTTAGCGAAACCACTGACCAACCCTTGGAGCATTTCCTTTGACCCTTGACTTCTGTAGATAGGAAAACAGAGACCAAACAAGAAAATGACTCAAGTAACATGGCAGATAAGTTGTGTGGGTTTTAAATAGTTAGGCTTTAAACACACCCTGGCTTTTAGCTCTCATTTTCTTTCAATCATGTCCACTCTCAAGGAGCCTTGACCTGGACACCAACTCCCCGAAATCCCCGCTAAAGGCTTTTGGGGCCAATCGAGTCTCATAAATGCGCACCCCCGCTGACCAGAACCTTTCCCTATAATTGAAGACATAAAGCCAGCCCGCCCTGTCCTCTTATAGCTCCAATTTATACCCACCTGTGCCAGTCACTGCAGGAAACTCAGAACAGCACCTGCAGTGACACTGAGGGGCACATGTTATTATCCCTGACCTGCAGATAACCAAACTGAGGCAGGCCAAGGAAAGGTGACTCAGCCAAGGTCATGCTGCCGCTAAGTGACCGTGAAGTGCTTTGTCCCCACACTCAGGCATGTCCTTTTCACGCCACAGTTTCCTTCGCTAATGAAATCTAACATTTCGAGAGAGAGAGAGAAAGAGAGAGATTGGGGGCGGGGAGAGGGGGGAAAGGATGGAAAGAGAGGGGGGCGAGAGAGAGAGATTTTTTGCTTAAGCAGCATCTTAAAATAACTTGAATTTTTAGGGTAAGTCGCACCCAAGCAGCGATTGGATGGGACAGGAGATAAGTTGACATGTAGGCTTTTCACATGTTCATTCACTCACCAAACACCTTTAAGTCTTCTCTGGTGCTCGGAGGCAGCAGCTGACAGTGAGCTGGGGAGGAGGCTTAGGCTCGGTATCCCGGAGCTGAGTGTTTTCTTTGGTTCTTCTCTTCTCTCTTGCGACACCTGGAATTCCAATCTCGCGCGTGGTCTGTTCAACCTGGTGCTTCCCTCTGCTTGATGAGCGCTGTGTCGCTGGAGACAGGTTCATCTCTAATCCTGCAGTTGACGAAGAAACATGGCATCCCCCTCCTCGACACTGGACTGGTAAGTACTGGGGACTGAGACAGAGCGGACTTCAGGTAAGGGTCATGTGGTTGTTTAAAGCTGCAGACTTGGGTTTTCCTTAAGCTGGGCTATGGGATTTGTAGGTCTTCTTGTAAGATGCAGTTCACTGAAACCGCACGGTGGCCTTAGGAGCCAGACCCAAACCCTGCTAGAAACGGTTCTAGATCTCAGCTGCGCTTCAGAATCAATGGAAGTGAAAACCGTACCTGTCCTGCCTCCCCAATTCTCTTTCATAGGGTCTGGGCACCCCTCCAAGACCGAGAGCCATTGTGTCTGAAACTAAAAAATGAATTATTTTGCTGGGAGTAACCCTTCCTGGTGTCAGACACCTTAGCCATACAGCTCCTCTTCCTTACCCCAGGGTTGTGTGAGACGTGAGTGGACTTCTAGTACCGTCCCTCACTGTGAGGACTTAACATTTGTCAGTAGCGAGGACTCTGGAAAGAAAGGGATGTGTTAGGAAATGATAGCATTGTCCTCTCTCTCCTGCATCACCCGCAGTAATGCAGACCTCAAAGGGAATCTCAACCTTTTCTGCTTGAGATCCATCTTCTGCAAAGAGAACACCCCAGCTTCTCTCTTTGGAGGCAGGGAACTGAGAGCCCTTGATTCAGTGCCTCCAAAGTCAGAAGAGGAGCTGCCATGTTCCTCTCTCTGGGGAAGGACAGGAGCAAGACATGCGTGGAGGCAGAGGGATGGGCTGGATGACCTCCCCCCGTCTAACGCCAGATCCACTCAGGACTGCTCCACCTCAGCAGACAGCAATCCTGGGTGCCAGCCTGGCATCAACACCCTTAGTTAATCTCGTAACCTTTCTTGTTCTGTACATATAATTGCAACTTTCAGAGACATCAGATAAAGGAGACGGACTGAGTCCCTGGTCCCTGCAGAGGTGCCTGGACTCCAAGGTCTGGAGCTGCAGGGCAGAGGGGAGGTCAATTAGAGGATGTGTGTGCCATTTTCAATATTGAAATTGGATTCTTCCTGGCTGGGAACCCGTCACCTGTGGAGTCAGATCAATGTTCAGAGCATGATGCAAACTCATGCTGGGTCTCCACACGGGCGCTGCCCTCCTCCCCTCAGCTTTTGACAGTCAGTTCTTCAATCAATAAACAATTACTGAGCACCCTGCTGACTTCTGGGCACTGGGTTGGGGATTTATTGGTTGCTGCGAAGTTCACCCTGCACATGGGGCACTGGAATAGATGTTCTTTCATTTACAGATTCTCTATGAATCTCTGTGTTGTTACCTATTATTATGGCCAATGTTAGGCTAAAATTTCCCCAAGTTCTGCTCTAAACTCTTTTTGTAGGTTGAAGTATTTGATCCTCCCAATCATCTTGTAAGATAGACACTATCGTTAGTCCCATTTTACAGATGAGGAAATGGAGGCCTGGTATCAACACAGAGTTACTGAGTAAGAGATTCTGGTGATTGAACTCAGATCATACAATGCAACAGTCCATCTGTGCCGGGCACATTGCTAAGTGTGTTGCAGTGTGTAAGGAGAGTGAAATTGTTCAGAGACAGAGTGATAGAATTCAGAATGCCTCCACCCAGTTTGCACCCATTTTCACTATCCATATAGCATCTTGTAAACCGTGTACATTCTCTATGCTTCATTTCCTTCATCTGTAAAACGGGAGAAATAACAGTTCTGATATTCAGGGTTATTGCAGGACTGCATCCCATAACACAGGACAAGTACATGGTACTCTATCAAGAACAGATGTGGCATCTAGTTTTCAATCAGAAAAAATTCATGATGAAAACAAGGATTATTGATGATCTCATATAATATACAATTATGCAGTATCATGAATTATAATAATATAGCTGTGCTTTCGCAAAAACATAATCTCATAAAAATAAAGAATTTTGACCTCAAAATGTTTCACACTAAAGGTAATTTATATTCAGGAATCAAGGGGAGACAAACATACAGAGAGATTGTTCGTGATAGGTCCATGATGGCAATAAACCTGTCTCATTTGTTGCTACATCCTCACTTCATAAGCAAGTCTCATAAAGTAGGTTCCACCTAAGTACTATATTTTCAGTCACATCAATGGACCCATCAATATCAGGATGCAAATATTAGACCAAATCTGACCTCAGTTTAAGAAGCATTGACTTATCATACCCATGCTGGGGTTCAGGAAAAGGGAAAGAAAATGTTTAAGACATTTCGAGGTCTAGATGGGCTGTAAAATTGCATAGATGGGAAGGTGGGCATATTTGAGAGAAGTAAGTGACATTAAAAATGTCACAATGCATTTGGAGGTTAAGGTCAAAAGTGTCCGATGAGACAGAATCTGTTACTTACATGAAGAGTAAGAAATGAGATGAAAAGGAGGCATGGAGCTCAATTGTGAAGGACTGTGAAGCAGTTTGGACTTTGTCCCTTCAGTATTAAAACACTTGTAGTAACTACCTTATACATATGCAAACTAGATTGGAAGGGGGCATGAGTGGAGTCTGCAATATTCAGCAAAGACGTTGACATAACCCAAGCAGCAGACAATGAGAAGGTAGATGCAGTGCCAATAGAAAGAAACTTGGCTGATATATTGCTGAGAACTGCTATGAAGAAAGACTGAAATAAGAGAAAGTATACAGGAACAGAATCTAACTATATTCATCTACCATTTTGGGGAGCTATCCCTTAGGAAGAATTTGGAGTCAAATGTTTCTAACGTGAAACCCAACTCACTTCTTACCGGCTATCTGAACCTGGGCGGATTCAGTGTTCTCTGTAAAGCTTTGTATACTCATCTTTTAGAAATGGATTTGGATCAGTACATGCATATCATATTCATAGGTGTGTATGTGCACAAGTGTGTGGAAGTTATGCATGTGTGAAAGTCAAAATGCCTGGACTGTATAAAGGATCCTTTATATGTATACTAGTTGTTATTCTTCCTTGACATTTATTATTATACAGTTGAAGGAAGGGCCTGGAGTGTGTTTTGTCTTCAGAGGTCAGATACTGACCTGAAAACAGAAGTGCATTTAGGAGAATATGATGGATTCCATTAATGTCCCTGGGCCTTAGTTTATTCCTTTGTAACCTGAGACAAAGATATCCACATCACTATGTGGTTTAAGTGTAAAATAAGACACCAGTGCCTAAGACACTGAGTATCATGTCTAGTACACAGTAGTTATAAAGGATAAACCAAAAACTGAAATGCTCACTTACTTGATGACTCTCTGGACATGAAACCATGAGCAAACGATTGAGGAAACATGCACCAGCTTTTGAGAAACATCTAGAAGAGCATTCATCCAGTTGGGGATACACATTCAAGAAAAATCCAGGTTTATCTGAAATTCTTGTGAGCTAGAGACCCACTAAAGTGATGATTTTTCAGCAACAAGATTTAATATATTTGACAAAAACATGCAAAGTGAACATCACCCGATTTCCCTCTGGAATCGAGATTTCCCCTGCGTTTTTCACAAAGCTTTTGCATGGCAGGTAATAGCCTATTGTGGTAAAAAAAAAAAAAAAAAGCCCCAATTCCTTTGTTTTTCTGTAGATATCTGCTTCAAAGGCACGGTCCACCCCCACCCCGCTCCCCACCTGCTGCCTCTTTTCCCCAGAATCAATCACAAATTATTTTGGTACCTTTGTGCTTTTATCTTGCAATCACTATCACAATTATAGACGCAAATATTGTTTTCTTCGTCAAAGCACCTCCCACGCTCACATGGTGACTTAGCAGCTCCCTGCCTTATGGTAAATCTCCCATTTTCTTTCAAAGGATGGTCTTCTCTTGACCTAGAGCTGCGTGGGTAACCCAACAAGAAGACCGCTGTCCACAGTGCTGAAAACAATATGTTTCTGTTCCTTTTACCCATCCCGCCTAGGAAGTAAAAGTATGTGCAGGAGAAACAGCTCTGAGCAACTATGATATTGCCTGGTATTACCCTACCGGTCCCATCTTACCCCGAAATGTTCAGCCTGATCCAATGAGGGGGCACTCATCTGCTTAAAGGTTGGTGTGAAATGATACAGTCAGTCAGAACCAAGAAAGCTGCCTTTCTTCTTCCCTTCACACATTTATTCAACAGATTGTGGGTTTTGCCAGGTCACTGTTAGTGTGTGGAGGATAAAGATATCACGCACAATTCCTTCTTTTGGGAGTTCTTACTCCATCTAATACAGTAATGTGGGAGACAGATACATACACTGATAATTCCATAACCACTCAATAGAATGTGTGTGTGTGTGTGTGTGTGTGTGTGTGTGTGTGAAATTTTAAGTAAAAGTTATGCTCAAGAAAAAGTTTGCCATCAGCTGAGACATCTGGTAACTTTGTTTAGAGGTGATGATCAGAAAAGTCTTTCTAGAAACTTGACTCTAATTAGAGTTGAACTTTGAAGGATGAGTAGGAATTCAACATGCAGGCAAGGTTAAAAATCTTCTGGGAATAATCAACAGGGTATGAAAGAAACAGTCATAGAGACATAAAGGTGAATAGATTTTTTAGGAAACAGTGAGTACTCACAGGTAGCTAGACTGAACAAAAGAATCAGCCAAGTTGATAATGATGGCAAGAAGGTTCTGATGCATGATAACCACAAAGAATATAGAGAATCAAGAGAGAACTGAGGGTCAGGTAACAGGATTCTGAACCCCCCAGGCTAAGATTCTAAGAATGTATTAAAATACTTTATTCAGTGGACCTGTATACGCTAATTTTAGGACAATGGAATCTCCAAGACATGAGTTAATTCCAGTAGTTATAGAGAGTAGTTACAGAGAGTCAAAGAAAGGGATAGGGAGATGTTTGAACACATTTTGAATAATGAGCAGCAATTCCCCAACCATTTAGCGTATATAAATTATCCCTTAATAAAGCTGATTGAAAAAATAAGTTTTCCTTAGAATTAAATTTCGCATCCTTTCCATTTTCTAGAAACATTTACATAGTCTCTACTGTCAACTACATTCTTTACCCATTTTCCCTCTATGGGAATGAAAGTCCTTTTTCTTTGTTAGTACATAAAGGCTGTTGGTACTTTCTTCTCATTGATATCTAGAGACACTTACTATGCATACACATGTTTTTTGTATACACATTGTATTATTATTGTTTTTCCTTGATGTGTCATTAAACTTTGACCAAGATGGTTAATTTTAAAGTACATCTTAGATCATGTCATGCTTCTAATTTGAAATATTCAGTGATTGCCCATAGGGTGAATGTGAAAAACTTTACATCATAACAGTTTGGAATCAGAAAGATCTGAGTTCCAATCTTCATTCCACCACTGTCTCACACCTTCTTTTTAGGAAAATTATTTGACTTTTGTAAAATTGTATTTTATTATTATTGGACTATGGAGGATAACCCTTGTGGGAGTTATTCTGAAATATGTCAGTTAACTCATAAGAAGTGTTCATAGTTGTATGTCAAAATAATACAATATTGGAAGTTATACATAGGTAAGTATTTATATAGTAGTGTGACACACACGATTTGAAGTGCCATAAATGTGTTTTTTCCAGTGACAGCCTGTATTGTTATAACATCTAAATAATGATGTTGTCAAATCATCTCAATGAACTCAGCTTTTGAGTCAGTGCTTCCCATCCTGGCCCCACCCCAGCTTTGGTCTCCAGACATCATGTATGCTTCATGCTTCTGGAACTTTGCTTCTAACTTCTCACCATAATGTCTTTTTCTGCCTGCCCAATTCTGTTTATCCTTTGCAGTCCATTTCAGGTTGCCTCCACCATAAACTGCCCTGATCTGAAAATCCCCTCATGTGATCTCGCATCACTTGTTTCTTTCCTTTGCACTTTCTGTCTTTCATTGCCGCATGTCACATGTCTTCTCTCTGATATGCAATGATCGATTTCTCAAGAGTTGAGACTGTCTTATCTATGTGTCTGCTACTCTTGGAAATGCTTAGGAACTATTTCCCGAGTTTAGTTAGCCCTCTTGTATTGTGCCAAGTTGTTCATTTACCTGTGTGGCTATTTGAGTGTCTTGTTTGGAAAAATTCCTCTATCAGATTTTTCACCCCTTTTAATTAAATTACTTGATTTTGTGCAATGGAGTTTCTTACATATTTTGGATATTAATACATTATCATATGAATGGTTTGATCTCTTTCCTCCCATTCTGTAGGTTGCCTTTAAAAATTGTTGATGGTTTCCTTTGCTATGCAGAAGCTTTTTGTTTGATGTAGTCCCATTTGTTTGCTTTTGCATTTGTTGTCTGTGTTTTTGGCGTCATATTCAAAAATATCATTGCCAGGGCAGATGTCAAGAATTTTCCTCCTATGTTTTTTTCTAGGAATGCTGTGGTTTCAGTGTTTAGATTCAAGTTTTTATCCATTTTGAGTCAATGCTGATGAATAGTGTATGACAGAGATTAAACTATATTCTTTTGAATATGAATAACCAGTTTTCCCAGCATCATTTGTTGAAGGAACAAAACTTTCCTATTATGTCTTATTGAATTCCTTGTCAAATATTACCTGACCGTGTGTGTGTGTTTATTTCTGAGTTCCCAATTCTTCTCTATTAGTCTGTGTGTCTGTTTTTTTCATGTCAATATCATACTATTTTGATAACTATATCTTTATAATATAGCTTGAAATCGGAAAGTGTGATACCTCTAACTGTATTCTTTTTCAAGATTTCTTAGTCTGTTAGGTGTATTTGTCATTCCATATAAAGTGTAGGATTGACTTTTCTATTTCTGTGAGAAGTGCCATTGGGATTTGGATAGGAACTGCATTGAATCTATAGGTTACTTTGGTAGTACAGGCATTTTAACAATATTAATTTTCCATTTCAAGAACATGGAGTAGCTCTTCATATATTTGTGTCTTATCAATTGATTTCTCCACTATTTCACATATAGTTTCCAGTATACAGTTATTTCACCTCCTTGGTTAAGTTTATTCTCAAGTATTTTATTGTTTTTAATGCTATTGTAAATGGAATTGCTTTTTTATTTCAGTTTCAGATAATTCATACAATTCTAGTGTATAGAAATGCAACTTATTTTTGTATGCTGGTTTTGTATTTGCAACTTCATTGAACTTACTTTTTCTCATAGAGTTTTTGAGATTTTTTTGGTGGAGCATTTAGGACTTTCTTTATATAAGATTATGTCATCTACAAGCATCTGTTTTGTAGGTCATTTGTTCCTTACTTCCTCTCTTGCTGCCTTCTTTTGTGATTTGATGACTTTCGGGTGGGATATGCTTTGATTCTTTTAGCACAATCTTCTGAGTATCTACTACAGGTTCTTTGTGATTTCTTTGAGACTTACATGAAGTGCCTTGTAGTTATAACATCCTCTTTTAAGTTCATAGCAGCTTTACTTCAATTGCTTATAAAATCTATATTTTCCCTCCCTCTTTCACATTTTAGCTTATTGATGTCAAAATGTATATCTTTTTCATATTGTTTATTTTGTGGCAACTTATTTTATAGTTATTGTTGGTTTTAAATTTTTTTTAAACTGCTCTGGAAAGGGATTTATGTACCACCACATAATGTTAGAGAATCTGACTTAGATAATGAATTCCACTTTATCAATATACTGTCTTTCCCCTTCCTACATTCATATATTTTATGCTGTTAATTATTGTTTTCTCATTTCATGGTGAAAAACTTTCCCTAGCATTTCTTGTAAGGCAGGTAGAGTGTTAATGAACTCTCAGTTTTTGTTTATTTGAGAAAGCATTACCCTTTCCTTTATTTCTGAAGGATAACGTTATCTGCTATAGTATTCTTGGTTGAGTATTTTGTACTTTCATTAAAGCCTTTATTTATTTATTTTTGGCTCCAACCTGCCACCCCAGTCTCTCCTTGTTTTCATGATTTCACCCCGGTCTGTCCTCCCAATCCAGGTGGTGCTACTGACTGATCTCTATGTTTAGTTGTAGCCACAGGCTGGGCTGCCCAATTGAACAAGGCCTCAGTTGTGCTTTGTGACTGGGAAGGTTCTAGACCATACCCTGCAGTGATTCAGAGATACTAATTGGGTTCTACAATAAAATAGGTTGCTGGTTTGTCTCTGCTGCTGGATAAGTTCACTGGTCTGGGATCACCATCAGCAGAAACTCTGTCTAAGATGTGTGTGCTGATTACTGTGGGCACTGCCCTCTTCTCTATTTGTAGCTGATTCCAGATGCCCTATCAGTTCCCCCAGGGTTCATCATAAGGTGGACCTGAAGTAGTCATCCTGAGAGGTGTTCCAGAATGCTCTAGAAGCAAGATGTCTTCCTCGGGCTCTTGTTTCCCCACTGGAAAATTGTGGAATATTGGAATTTTGGTAAGGATTGCATTGACTCTGTAGGTAACTTTGTTTACTATTTCCATCTTAAAAACTATGTAGTGTTTCAAATTCATGAACCCGGGATATCTTGCCATTTATCTATGTCTTCTTTAATTTATTTCAGCAATATTTTATAATTTTCAGTGTATAAGCCTTTCACTTCCTTGGTTAAACTTCTGTCTAGTTATTTTATTCTTATTCATGCTATTATCATTGTAATTGCTTTTTAAATTTCCTCTCCGAGTTGTTTGTTGTTGATGTATGGAAATTCAGCTGATTTTATACGTTGGTATTGTACCCTGTATATTTGGCGAATTCATTTATGAATTCCAACAGTTGTGTTTGTGTGTGTGTTTAGATTTTTGTAAATATAGGATCATGTCATCCGTGAATACAAATAAGTTTACTTCTTTCTTTCCAGTTTAGAGTGTTTGCATTTATTCTTCTAGCCTAATTTCTCTCGATGGGGCTTCCAGTAAAATTTGAAATATCTCTGATGAAAGCAAGCATTCTTGTTTTTCTCTCAGTCCTAGGTGATAAGCTTATAATCTATGAGTACTGATGTAGTTTATTTCCTTTTATCAGAGAATAATTTTCCAGTGTTTGATTTATTTTTAAGTTAAAGTATTTGCTTTGTCTGGAGTGTAATTGTTATAAGGAGTGATGTAGGGATTCGGGTTTTTTTAATCTGGCTTCTAATTCTCCCCATATGATTTACTGAATAATTCTTTCCCACTAATATGGTTTTGTCCTTAATTATTTGCTAAACTTATCTCGTATTTGCTTCAGTTTCTATACTCTTGATTTTCCTCTATTAATCTGTCTTGAGTCGTGTACTACAGCCACACTGTTTTAATTACTGTAGCTTTATAATGGTTCTTCATTTGACTTTTTTCTGAAATTTTCTTGAATATTTTCATTATTCATATAAACTTCAATACAAATTTATTTAATTACAAAGCAAGATGGTTAGTGCATTGAATATATAGATAAATTTAGAAGATAATTTATGATAATAGTCATGTAATCCAAGAAAAGAATTTGTCTTTGTGTTTGTGTAACAATTTGTGTCCTCTCTTATTTTTAAATATTATATATATATATATATAATCTGCATAATGCATGATTTTCTAAAATGTTTTCTGAGCAAATTGGATAATTCCTCATGGAAAAACTTTGCTATTTGACTTTGACGTTTGAATATTTCTCACATGCACCCAGAAAATCAGATGTTTTTCCTCTTTGTATTATGCACAAGGTCAGAACCAGTAGTCATACCCAAGTGTGGCTGACACTATCATCTGTTTTTTTAGCTTCTGTATTTCAGAAAGGAAATTTAAAAAGCAAAGTCTTATCATATTGTTATGGAGATGCACTGAATTCCACTTAACAAGTCACTCTTTCCTGATGGTGGTTGGAACTTACGTGTGCGCATAGAATTAGACTTTTGAGGTTTAATTAGCAAAATTAAGAGTATAGAAAGCGACACATAATCCATTGGTTTGGGAGCAGTTTTCAAATCCAGTCAAGGTCCTCCCATTCCCAAGTTCCACTCCCCACAGTGACTCATCTATCTAAGAGATTCAGTTTGTGTTGGCAAAGAAAGTGTGGTTAGATGGCATGAACTCGGGGTCGAACCTCAGGGATGGCAGAAGATGAGGCAACATAACCTGGGACATACTGCATTCAAGGATTTTTAAGGAAAAGTTAGATTTTTGTTCCTCAAATGATACTATTTGTAGTATCAGAAGCATGAGTCAGTCTGAAGGAGGTGAGAAGCTATAAACTAGACTTGGTAAAATTTCTTGGATAGGAAAGGTTACTGGAAATAGGTGAAAAAATTCCTTTTCAAATTCTAATCCACATATTTATAGGACCTGGGTTCTGAATATTGAATCTAATGTACTTAGTTATTGTTCTTTGATGCTGTGGCACTTCAAAGAAAATATAAGAAAAGTTTAGGAACAAAAGAGAAATTTCTATATCAGGTAGAAAACTCCAGGTTTTACTTTCTTACTGCTTAAGGATATAAATATACATATAGATATTGACTATAGGATATAGTCTCCAAAGAGAAATCCTCAGTGTATGAAATTCCTAGCAAATGACTAATGTCAATATTCTGGTAAATTTCTTCTTCTATTATCAATATGTAAGTTTGTTTCTGTATTGGGATTGATCTTAAGCCCAGATTTTTACATAACAGCACAACACTTGTTCAGAATATTTGTATATATATATAATATTCCACATCTTTAATATATGCTTTTTGTTTTTAAGAAAAGGTGCAGGCAGGAATTAAAGCAAGTGGGAAGACAGTCAGGAAGAATGAAGAGGAAGGAACATTTTGTTTATTTTATTTAGTTGTTGATCTTGGTTGTTCCCCCACCCTGGCCTGGGGTCTTGAACCAGGGACCTTGGGATGTATGTGGACAGCACCTGGTGAGCCAAACTGTTGTGCCCGTGCTTTCATTTTTTTGCTGTACGAAGGATACTGTTTATGGTTAGGAATGAGACTCCGGGAAATGTAATTCCATTTTGTTCAACTCTACAAGCAGAGTTGAGCCAACATTAACTCATTTTCTGGTCTCAAAATACATGCTGTGGACAAATGCATAAATCAAAGGTCCATGCGAGTCCACATATTCCAGAAGCTCTATACTGAACTCTGAGAGGAACCAGCTGACAAACACCTCTGGTGGTAACTCTTAATGCCAGAAAGATAAACTACAGGGAAAAATAATATTAGAAATAGGAATAATAATAGTAAAAAGTAATATGCAAAGTCCACGGAAGGTTAATGCCAACCTCTGAGATACCTTCTACTGTCATCGCTTACTAGGTAGAGAAAAGAAAACAAAGAGTTTATGCCCAAGATTCTGTAGCAAGTAGTGTGGTAGAACCAGCACTCAAACCCAGATGCCCTGCTTCCAGCACCTGTGCGCTATCAGCTCCTCCAAAGATGTGACGAGACCATGAAATCAGGTACAGGTATCTGGTAAAGAAGACGGGGAGGAGAGAAGGGAATGAAAGTGCATGGCAGCAGGGCTGAGGGAGACAACACAAAAGTTCTGATCCTGTGCTAGTCGCTTTTACACATCTTGTTCAAGTCTCCAGATATCACTGCGTGGTAGAAATATGTGGCCCAATTTATAGATGGGAAAATCGAGGCCCACTCTGTTGATTTTCTTGCCTATGGAGACAGATCTCATGTTGAATGGAGCTTGTATTCTCGCCACAAGCTTCTCATAGAAGAGACTCCACAAAGGCTGGAAAAGGCTTTCTGGCCCAGATTTGGTTATCACGTGGGTGAATCTTCAAGTCGTCTACAGCCTTTTGCATCTACATCCACAGGCTTATCCGACTAAGCTCTCTAGCTACCTGGCCTCTCTGTCGAAGACCATACATGCTGAGGAATTGCTTACCACCTGAATTTTATTGACTAACCCCAAATCATCTTTCTTTAAATGGGCTGTTTTCAAAGGGCGAGTAGAGAGAAGTGACATTCTATGGCATAACAGCCAAGACAAATCGTCAAAGAGGTTGGCAGCCTGGAAGAAAACCCTTCCTGAAGTTACAGATGTGGAATTAACCTTTACATCCATCCTACAAAGTGTGAAGACACAGGCAAGTGAGATGTAACTGGGGAAATGAAAAGGAGATTCTTACCCAATGTTCAGACAGGAAGCAGAAAATGCCAGAAGAATCTATTATCGTCTTAGGCAGGCATCTCAAAATGTTAGACTGGTCACGGGTTTAGCTCCCTCTAGCCCCTTTTATCTAAGTTCTTTACAACATATAAATACACTGAGCTTTTTCCATTTAGTGCTGTGAAGTTGTCACCTCCGAGAGAGAAATATAACGGTCATTTAGCACCAATGTCACTACCTCCAGCATCTAAAATTCTCTCCTTTAAAATTCAGAGAAGAGAATTTCTTCAGAAAGCACTCAAACATTTGACAACGGATCCAACTTTTTGCATTTCTCTTGCAGGATCTGACTTCTGTCCACGGCTTCATCTCTTCTCATATGCTCCTGCATATGGCCAACCATCTTGGTCTTCAAACAAATCCTCACTTCTCCAGAACCTTCTCTGCCTTGGGACTTTGTGTCCAACTGCATCCTCTGCCTAGATCATTTTCCCTTCCCACCTTTCACAAGAAGACCCCTTTCTCATCCTTCATGTTTCAAAATATTTCTAATCCTTTAAAGACCTTCCCTGTCTAAATGACATAAAGTAACACCTGAGCCCCCTTAACCCCTACTCTCTATCACATCAGTGACTTGGTGTCTTCATGGGACTTACTGAAATAAGCCCCCTTTTTGTGTTTGTTTTTCACCTGTCTACCCATAAGCCCAGAATTTCTATATGGACCAGGGCCTTCTCTCTTTCACTCCTCCTCTCAAATAGCCTAACACCCAGCAGAGTGTTTGATTTGTAGTAGACATGTAAGTTTGACAACATATGTTTGAGCATCTGAGTCTATCAATGCACTAGAGTAGGAAGGAGTTTTGTCCATTACTTAAGCTTTCCTTCCTCATTCGGTGCCTTAAACCCACTGTCTCTTTCAGCTTCTGGTAGAAGTGGGGAATGTTCTTTGAAAGAGTGCAGGCCAGAGGAAAAGTTTACTAGAACTGCAAGTGAAAGAACAGATTCTGGGTCTTATCTGTTACTTAATTAGTGAGGATTTTAGGGAAATCTAAACCCTCAGAGCATCCATTTTCTCACTTTTTAAATAAGGAATCTGGGCAAAGGTAGCTGGCTCCAGTCGAATCCCAATCCACATTCCCCCAATACTCAAGACATTAATAAAATAGTAAAACCCACAAAAAATTGCTAGCAGCAACCGTATAATGAAAAGGGTCCAACTTAACATTAAAAACCTTGAAAGAAGAGAATGTGGAAAAGAAACAGAAAATTCTGTCAAAGTGTAACAAAGCTTCTAACCCAGCTCATGTTCACTAGAACAGTAGGTGGGTGTGGGAGGAAGGCGGGGTAAGTAAATAAAATACTTCTAAATACTTTCTAACTTGAGGAGAGGTGGCCTAGGGGGCTGCCCACTGGAAGTGATAAAGCAGCTTTCAGTCTTGGCTACTTACCAAAAAATAATTTTTGCTGAGACAAGTGGAACCATTAAATTCTTTCCTTTTTGTCCAGTCCCCCTAGACCTAATTAGACATATTATCCAAAGAATGAATTAATTTTCCCAAGTCATTGAAATACAGCTTCAACTAAGGGGAGAAAACCCAGACCTTGGTTATTTGAGAGAAAAAGAGAGAGAGAGACTTAACGATCTAAGAATTTCTACAGCTAAACTTTGCCCTGTTTCACCTCACACTTCACATTCTTCTTGTGTATGTGAGTGTGTATGAATGCGTATATGCACTTGCATGTATTCATGCTCAAGCATGTGTACATGTGCTTGGACACACGCATGAAAAGTGTATGTGTGTGCAGTGAACTCGTGCAGATGGAAACACATGTATATGTGTGTTCACATGCAACTGCACATGTGTGCACCTGACACATGTGTTACGTGTGTGTGTGTTTGAGTGTGCATGTGTTTATGTGTGTGCACACATATGTGCATTCGAGTGTAATTAATGCCAGGCTCAGGCTCTTGCTCATCGGAAAGAAAAACAGTTTTCAGATAAGAACCATGAAGGCAAAGCAAATTCACTCATATTTTCTTATTTCAAATAAATGACATAGAACTCACTCATAAGCAGTGTGAACACAGGCTTATAACAGCACTGCAACACTGGAGACCTGCTAATGCAATCAGACAAAAAGAGTATAGAAACATGCAACAGAGCTCACAAAAGATAGATGCAGAGACCCGCTGAAAAGCAAACTCTCATAGACTTGTATGAAGAATACCTCAAGTCATAAATAAAACAAGAGTGAAGACAAGGTTTAAATACTAGCCAAAGTTCAAAGTTGAGATGTTAAAGCAGCAGGATGGGAGGAAATGGGGCGTCACATGTTTCAGGAAACAAATTGGGAACCAAAACAACATTATTGAAAATTCACGAATTAAATAGAAAGCACGAGAATAAAATAGGTCTAGCTTCTAGTGGAATAATTTGTATAGAAAAATGACTTTGTATCACCACTTGCATGAAGAGGAAAACACACAGGAGAGTAAGAAAAGTTAAAAATATCACCCATGTATTTTCCTTATTTTTTAGCACATGTGGAGAACCTATTTCAGTATACGATCAACAGAGAAAAAGGGCCAAGAGGTAAAGACAGATTCCAGACAATATTACTTAATCACCTCATTCGACTGTGCCTAAAGCTAGAAATCCCCCTTTAGACTTTCTATTGCCTGAGCAATAAATTCTCTGCCTCTTTGTGTACAGCAGTGTTAGTTATAGTTTTCCACTTGCACCCAAAAACAACCTTCTTAATAAAATACTTAGAACGGAATGATCCAAAGTATCAGCGTTAGCTTCTAGGGTCTTATTTCTTCAGCTGCAACAAGGAGATAATAATTGCATCTACCAAATCAGGTTGTAGTTACACTTTACAACACCCCGCACAACGCCTGCTACACGGGGAGTGTGCTTTGTGGAACTGTTATTACTGAGATCAGAGTGAAGTCCACTATGTTCTTCTAACTCAAGTGGAGGCACAGATTGTTTCCATCATATTGGGTCTTGAAAGAATGTATTGACTAACTCTTACATGGCACTTCATGAAAGAGAGACATGATTTCTAAGGATTTTGACAGACATTCATTCACTTAACCCTTGCGAAAATGACGGAGCAGATAGGGTCTTTTTGCCGTTCATCTCTGTTTTACAGAGACACGGGAGGATTACATAACAACCCTAAGGCCACACAGCTAGTTCTGAGGATGGGGGAGAAGGCTCCAAAGACTTGCTCTTTGCCAGAACTACTTGCTGCCGCAGGGACGGGGTTGTAAGGTCTTGATGCAGAAGAATCGCTAAAGATTCCTGAGTCAAGAAATGATATGGGAATCAAGTATGAATTCCAGAAAGCACAATTCACAAACTTCAAAGTCATGTGCTATTGGAGTGACAACTGTCAGACCTATCTGTGAATGAGTATCTTCAGTCCACCCTCAATTAACTGAAGGCGCCCAGTGGTTTTATGCTCAGCACCTGGGAGAGAACTTTAGGTGTGAATCCAGTTCTCTCTGATGATTTCCAAGTCATTCTGCCTCTATCATCTAAAATAATCCTTTGACAAAGAGAACTAAAATGTGCACAGAGCAAATATACCTTTACTGAGAATATGCCTGAAAGCCATGAAACGTGACTTTTCTTATGATACAGAGTCAGTCACCTTAACAATGTCACCAGTTAGCACTGTGCATCTCAAATGAAGAAGGAACAATAAAAAAGAAGCAGTAGCCAAGGAAAGTCTGTTAATGGTTTGAGTGAAGGAAGCTGCCTCTCTGAGCTGCGGGGGTGAAGACACTGCTGATGACAATCTGACAGCAAAGAAGGTGGGGGTGGAAGGCAGAGGGTGGGTGCCAAGGAGCTATTTAAGTAAAGAAGCAAGAGCCAGAAATGAAGAGGACAGGTTCAAAGGAATGGGGAAAGGAGGAAGAACATCTTCCACTTATTAAGAACCTACTCTATTCAAACAATGTTAGAAATCTTAAATATAGTTTTTCTAAACCTTGAAAGTCACAAGGATAGAGCTGTTTTCCTCTCTTTATACCTGTAAGAATAGGAAGAAAGAAAGGGTGAGACGTGGGGAGGGAAATGGATAAAGCCAGATGGAGGGTGAAGGGAGAGAAGTGGAAAAGATGCAAAGGATAAAAATATATGTGAATGAGTCGGGGGAGGGAGGAAGAGGGAAGGAGAGAGGAAGATGAGATGGAGGGAGGGTGGGAGGAGAGGGAGAGAGGAAGAGAAAGAGATGGGGGAAGAAATAAATAGGGAAAACAACACAAATCTAAACCCAGTGACCCTAAAATAAAAAAGAGATTGAACTCTTCTTTCCGAAAAAGAGTCCATGAAAGAGTGTTCCAAATCTTGTCTGGGCAGAGGACCCAGAAGGAAGAGGAGACACCACACCAGATGAGTAGGGGGCAGAGGTTTGACAGCTACGGACAGGAGAAAGATACAAATGGATCAGCAACACGAGTCTGGATGCTGGGAACATGTCTTCTTTCTTCAGTGACCTTCTCTCTTGACAGGATCCGGCAGTCCTGAAGACCATTGATCCCACCAAATCCTCATAACAACCTTAGGAGAGTAGATACTATCATGAACACAGCTGAAAGCCAGCAAGCAGCTGAGATAGGATTCAAATCTGGTGTGTTTAACTATAAGCCTGAAGTTGTAAACACGGCTTCTGATAAAAACAATAAAGTTGAATAAATAGATAATTATCATTCTTTACTCATGCTATGAGGAGAGCCAGATGGAAAATGCTCAGCAATTGTCTCTATTTTCCCTGCTCAACCACTCAGGATGAAGAGTACAGGACTGGTCTAAGAGGCTTACCTACCTGAAAGGTTTGGGCCAGACTTTACAAAGATACCACCCACCAATTGCCACCATCTTGGAGCCGCCATTCTGTGGAAGTTTTGTTCGACCATGTATTGCTTCTGTTTAAAAGCTGAATTAGTTGAAAATGTTAAGATATTAAGAGATCTCCCATAAAAAACCAGTAAGCTCCTCGTCACAGGGTGAACCAGGGAAGTGACATGAGACGTGAATAACCAGAACCCTTCCCTTTATCATAGAACCAGAAAGTTCCAGAAGATGATGTCTGCTGGATCTCAACCCACCAGTGCTTCCTTGTGGGTTAACTTCCCTGATTCACCAGCCCCTGGAAACTGTCCACCACCCTTGTCGCCTGCATGGTGGCCATCCTCTCTAAGACCACAGGGGTGAATGCATGAGAAGTGGTTTCTCAAAATAAACACAGGAAGAAGAGGAAATGGATGTTGTTAAAATCAGCAACAGCAACAATTTCTGTCACAATTCTTAATAAATAACTTCTGCCATTAACTTTTTAAGATGAATAAAGGAAAGTAGGATACCAAACAGAGCTATCACAGGTCTCATCTTGAAGATCTTTGGATGTGGCTGATGACTTGCTGGGATGTCACTTAGGAAAGTGCTATCTCAAAACTCACCTCCAAACTGTGCTGACCTTTTTCAAGAGGCCAGGCATGAAGCTTTTTAGACATCACTAGCGGCACACTGGGCCCATTAGAACCTGCCTATTGACTAATACTTTCAATAACAGAGACTATCTCATTAATTCTCAGGAGGAAAACAGAAGGGTGAATTGGGTACAGGTGTGGGAAAATGCACCTCTCCAACCTCCCTAGTATAGGAAAGAGGCACAGGGTAGTGATTCAAGGAGAGAAAGTCAAAGGTACCTTATTTTATGAGGACCTGCCATTTTCCAGGTGCTGTAATAGACAACGTTTACCGTTTCATTAAATCCTTACAACAACCCCGTTTGATGGGGGTGGGTGGGAGTTAAAGACAGGGCAACTGATTCTAAACATTTCTGTGCACATACCTAGGTATTTATTATGTCAGGATATGGACAGTTATTGATCCCCTACTTCCATCAAAGTGAAGTTAATTATCCCTTCTCTGAAATTTTCCCATTAAAGCCCTTATCATATTACTGTGTTTGCTTATTCGCTCATGTCTAAGATCACTAGACTATAAGCTCCCTCAAAATGTAAATCTTATCTCTTATGTCTGTTTAGATTACTGTTATACCACCTGGGAAAGTGTTTGGTTCAATAGATAACTTGAATGAATATATGGATGAATGAGTTAACTCATGCTTATAAAATTCATGATATTTATTTTATTCTACAGTTATTATGTGTGTTTGTTTAAAATGCCTCTTGGCTATCTCAACCACTGAGACACAATATTCATAACTCTTACTCATACAATCATATGTAAACCCATACACAACATAATAATCTATGAAAAGTGTTATTTAACAAAATTAACCAATACTCAAATCTGTTCTTCTGTGTTTCTCACTTAATACACTTTAAACATACCTCTAGAATAATATGTGCAAATGTAACGCTGCCTTTTTTAAACAGCTGCATTTCATGGGAAACATGCATTGAGACTTGAACATTTGAAACAAATTGTCAATATTCAGGATGTTTCTTGATTTTGTTTTTAATCATTTTTAAACATCCTTCAATAAAATCTCCATATATAAGTTTATTTATACTTTGTTTTTATGCAGTAGAGTTCCTGAAGTGGGATAGCTGGGTTGGAAGCCATTTGTGAGTTTTTAAAGTGTAATCGATATTGCCAGACAGCTTTCCAAATAGGCTATAGCATTTCTTATTTATAGCATAACTACATGAACTTATCTCTTCGCCTCATTTCTTGGGCCTACTGTGTGTTAACACTTTTCTTTTGAGTCTGTTAAATGACAGGCGATGCTTTAGTTTGCTCTTCTATAGTAACTCGCATGTTTGAGGATCTGATTATTTATTGGTCGTTGATTTCTGTTCTTTTAAACTACTGAATTGTTTTGGGGACAGGCTCTCCCTCCCTGCAACTCTCTAGATGGGGGCCAACCACTAAAACAAAAATGCAGCCCATGGAACTGGAGATATTCAGACAACATACATCAGGTAAGAGCTTATTCTCCAAAATATATGAAGGGCTCATAAACCTCAACACTAAAAAAGCAAAAACCCACTCACAAGATGGACAGAAGAGCTGAGTAGACACCTGTCTAAAGAAGACACACAGATGGACTACAGACACATGAAAAAATGTCCTACATCACTCATCATCAGAGAAATGAAGAAAAAAAAAATCCCTCAATAAGATACCACCTCACACCACTGAGAATGGGCTCTATCGAAAAGACTGGAAACAGTAAGTGTTTAAGGAAGTATATAGAAAATGAACCCTCATACACTGTTTGTGTGAATGAGAACTGGTGTAATCTTTTTGGAGAACAATATGGAGATTCCGCCCCCTACCCCCTGCCAAAAAAAAAGAAATGGAGCTACCATTTGATCCAGCAATCCTGTTCCTAGGCATGTACCCTGAGAACACGAAATCTCTAATCAGAAAAAATATCCGTACCCTATGTTCATAGCAACACACTTCACAACAGCCAAGACATGGAAGCAATTTAAATGCCCATCAGCAGGTGACTGGGTAAAGAAGCTGTGGACTAGCTACTCCATGGAATTCTATACAGCTGTTAAAATACTTGAAACCACGCCTTTTTCAACAATTTGGAGGAACTGGAAGGGATCCTGTCAAGCGAAATAAGTCAGAAAGAAAAAGAGAAATGCAGGGTAGTTTCACTCATGTGGAATATAATGAAATGAAACAAACGAACATACAAATGCCCCCCCCCCCACCAAATTCACAGGATACAAGACTATGAAACCAGGGGGTTAGAATTGGGGGAGCAAAGGAAAGAGGGAAAGAGGGAAAAGGACTAGAACTCTGGTGGTGGGTGTGGTGTGAAATATAGATTGAGATATCATTTCAATATGCTAAAATGAATATAGCATTTTGAACAAAAGAAATAGTAAGTCCTACTACTGAAAAATAAATAAACGACCAAATTATGGCAGAATCGTCTAGCTGATTGTCAAACAGCATTTCCTTTTCTTGAGCAAATAACCCAACTTGACTTCTCAGCCTTCTTTGTAATTCACTTTGATCTTGTCCAAGTTCTGGCCAGTGGAATGTGAGCAGAAGCAATGTGACCTTTCCCTCCCAGGTCAGTCCCTCTAAACTCTCACATAGGCTCTGTTTTTTCTTTTCCCCCAAGTGTCAGCCTAATGCGGAGGATGCTGTGTCTCTAGAAAGGGAAGAGCTACAAGATAGAAGGAGCCTGGGTCTGAAAACTAGCATAGGAACGGTGACTTACTGCACCAGAAGACCCTCTTGTCTCCACAGAAGTGACGGAGAAACTTGTATTATGTTAAATTATGAAGATCTGAAGGTCATAGGACACCTAAAACTCTTTTAATGAGTAACTCTATTGGTGTCATTTGTCCATGATTTTTTGAAGGCACTTGCTTTTTTCTTAACATTTCTCAATCACACACACACACACACACATTAACCTTTCATTTTTAATGTCTCAAATTTATATTTTCCCCAAACTACTATGTGTCCTTTGATTTTAAAATATCCTTTTCCTTCACTGACTTTTTCATAATGACTTTTGAAAGTCATGTGTTATTTAAGAAGTTTTCCTTCAACTGGAGTTCTTGCAAATATTCTCCTTAAGTGTGAGCTCCTACTTTATTATGAATTATTTTTATGTTTTCATTTTTCATCCAGCAGCTTGAATTTATTCTCTGTGTTCCATGTAGAATGGGTTAGGGTTTATATCTTCTCAGACCGATAGCCTGTTATGCCCAAACCCTTTCTTAAATGAAAATTTAATTTTCTCATTTGAATTGAAATATCAACTGTATCAGGTATTAAATTTATTTATATAATTCATTCATATACAACAATCTAGTCTGTGTTCTCTAGTGCTTTCTAGTACAATATCTACCATTCTGCCAATACTGTTTTGAACAGAACGTCTCTAGAGTATGTTTTTATATCAGCAGTAGAGTAACGCCCTCTCCACCATTCTTCTCTAGAATGTCTGTCTGTTCTTTAAAGAACCTATTTTGTTCCATTACCCTGAAAATAATCAAAACAAAAAATTAAAACATGGAGATTCTGATAGAAATTTTAGTAATTCATTTTATTACTCTGGAAATGTACCTACTTGATGATATGAAGTCACTCCATTCAGGAGCCTGCTATGTATCTCTATTAATTCAGGTCATGTTTTATGCTCTTCAATAAAATTTTATAGTTTTATTCAGATAAGTACCGTGCTCGCTAAATTTATTCATAGATATTTTATAGTTTTTATGACTATTGTGAATGGGCTTCCCCTCCCCCCACTTTTATTCATAACTGGATAATTTTAGTATTGAATGATCTTTGATTTGTGGCTCCCATAACTCACATTACGCTAGGAAGCCCTCCCCATTATCACTGCCATGGAGAATACGGAATGCCTGCCTCCAATTTTTTTCTTTTCTTCATTCTGATAATTCCAGAGCTTCACAAGCTATGTATCCTAGCAGGATATTCTGAGCACCAGGTTTGAAAACTGGTGGACTACAAGTGACTAGGGAAAGGATGAATGTCCAATGTATGGGGAGAGGTTGAGCTAAACCAATGCATCTGTGTGAGCTTGCTCCTCTGAAAAGGGCTTGGCATCTTTTTGGTGGGATGTCTATGCAGGAGCCAACATGCAGGAGCATGTGACTGAGTGGTCCAAACAGTTCCCAGTGGTGACCTCCAGAGGAAGTGAGCCTTCCTGATGGGGACATGAAAAATGGGGCTGAGAATACCATGCAAATGACCAGTACGAGGCAAATAATCAGAAATAATCATGTGCTCAAGAGGATAATTGGAAATGAAGACCAGGAGGACCCAAGAGGCTCCTTCAAAATGCTGTTATAAAGGTGTAGAAACAAGTTCAGTTAATGTCTACATACTAGTCGTGAATAAAATAGAATGACAAGCATGAAATGCATAAAGATCACTTTGATAAAACTTGTGTGATACCTGTACACTAACAATGATTTTAATGGATAAGATACATTAAAGAAGACCAAAAATATTGTGTTCATGGATCAGAAGTCTCAATAGTGGTAAGATGCCTATTCGCCTCAACTCCAATCAAAATCCCAGCAGGCTACTTTCTTGAAGCAACTGATGAACTGATTCTAAATTTTATATGGAAATAAAAAGGATATCATAATAATAGTCAAAACAACTTGAGGAACAGTTAAAGAGCTTACACTCTGGTTTCAAGACTTATTGTGTAAAGCTAGAGCTTTACAGGGTATCGTTGATGTAAAAAACAGTTACCTATCTGTATATACACATAGGCCTGTAAATGGACTAGAGTAGAGAGTCCGGAAATAGACGCACGAACACTATATATATATATATATATATATATATGTGTGTGTGTGTATATATATATATGTATACGAATTAACTTATTTTTCACAAAAGTACTAAGGCAATTCACTGAAGTGGGGAATAAGCTTTCCAATAACAATTGATGAGTTATATGCAAAATAAAAAGCTAAAAGAAACTCGACACCTTCCTCACATACAAAATTTAACTCAAATGGATTATCTAAACGTAAGAGCTGAAGTATAAAACTTCTACAAGAAAACATGGGGAAAACTCTTAGTGTCCTTAAATGTGGAAAATATTTCTTAAATAAAACACAAAACCCAGAAATCATTAAAAACAAATTGCAGTTTGTATAAATTAATTTTTTTGTTCATCAAAAGACAGCCCTAAATAGGGAGGAAATATTTCAAAATACACTTGACAAAATACTTGCAACTAGAATACATTCGACAACAATAAATCAAAATCTAATAAAATAATGAACAAAATATTTGATATACACTTCACCAAAAGACTATAAAGACAGCAAATAAGCACATGAAAATAGGCTCATCATCAGTCATGATGGAAATTAAATTGATATACTACCATTGAAAAGGCTAAAATCAGAAAGACTTTCCATACCAAATATTGGCAAGGATGTGATTCAGGAAGAACTCTTAAATACTGATGGTGGGAATGTAAAGGAATATAAAGTTCAATCACTTTGAGAAAGAATTTGTCCATTTATTGAAGTTAATCATCCTGAGAGTAAGATTGCTAGATTGAATGGAAGTTCTTTTTATTTTTTTAAAAATTTTTAAAGGAACGATATAGGCAGGAATGAAGGTGAGTAGGCAGGAAGAGAGGAGGAGGCAGCACTTTTATTCAACTGTTCATCATCAGTTGTTTCCCTGGCCCCAGGTCTTGAACACGAGATCTTGGTGTGCACGTGGACCGTGCCCGGTTTAAATCACTAGGTCACCAGGGCATGACTTTCATATATTCGAGGAATCTCCATACTGTTTTCCAAAGAAGTTGCACTAATTCACATCCCCACCAACAGTGCAGGAAGACTTCTTTTCCCACACACCCGCTTCTAATGCTTAGTGTTTCTATACTTTCTGCTATAGGCCATTCTCACTGGTGTGAGGTGATATCTCATTGTGGGTTTTATTTGCATTTCCCTGATGGTGAGTGACGTAGGACATGTTTTTATGTGTCTTGTCGGTCATTTCTAGGAAGATGTGCAGCAATTCCACTTCTAGATATTTACCCAGAGAACACAAAAGCACCATCAGAAAAAAAATCTTCACTGCTATATTCATAGCTGCACAATTCATAATAGCCAAGACATGAAAACAACCTAAACACCCATCAAAGATGACTGGATCAAGAAGTTGTGGTCAATCTATTCAATGGAATTCTATACAGCTGCTTAAGAGAAAGAAATTGTGCCTTTTACAACAAGCTGGTTGAAAC
This sequence comes from Solenodon paradoxus, assembly GCA_004363575.1. Taxonomy (NCBI): domain Eukaryota; kingdom Metazoa; phylum Chordata; class Mammalia; order Eulipotyphla; family Solenodontidae; genus Solenodon; species Solenodon paradoxus. The sequence goes on along the minus strand of RJWH01002019.1, from coordinate 220,145 downwards.
TACTAAGCGAAATAAGTCAGAAAATCAAAGAAAAGTTCAGGATGATTTCACTTATATATGTAGTATAAAGAAACAAGTGACTGAACAAGCAAATCAACAAAATTCACAGGTCGCAGCTCTGACTACCTGGGGCATGGGAGAGGGGTAGAAATAAGAGAATGAAGGAGTTAATATGGTGATGGTGGAGGCCATTGGAACTCTGGCTGTGAGTGTGGCATAAAATACACACAGAATGAAGTTCAAATTCAATATCTCCTAGAGCAATGTAAGCAAAAGAGAAAATGAAACAACAAGAAATAAGCATTTACTTATACAACCAGTCATCCTACTCCTAGGAATTTCCCTAAGAAAAAGGAAGGCAAATGCCAAAGAATGGCTGTTGGATGAATACTCAAAGAATCTTTATTCATAATAGGCCTAGTTGGGAAACAATCCAAATGCTAATCAAGGGGCGAGTGGATAAACACACTGTAGTCTATACATATAATTGAATACTCTTCAGAAAATAAAAAAAAGCTAGTAATACACACAACATGGATGAAAAGGAATTATTCTGAGTCAAAGAAGCCAAACCCCTAAAATGGAATACATGCTGCATGATTCCACTGACATAAAATTACAGAAAGTACAAATTAATCTACAATAACGGAGCAGGCTGTTTTAGAGTGAGAGGGTGAGATTTCAAGACCCAACGCTTGAAAACTAATTAGTAATGAAAACCAACCCCAGATAAACAGAACATGGATATAACTCAACAGTGATGAGTGCCAAAATATATGTTCAGAAAAAGAAAAAACACGTACACTTGAAGATACATGTATGATTCCATTTCTACATCTTTCAAGAAAATGTAAAGATAACGTGTGATGACAAAAGTTAGTTGCCCCTTGAAGAGGGAGTACTGAGTAGAGAGAGACTGTAGGGAGTATTCCAGACTATGGATCTGTTCTCTGTGTTTCTGGATGGCGGTGACATGGGAGATTAAACAGTCAAGATCTGTACATCATATTGCATGTAAATCATACCTCAATTAAAAATAAAACAAACACTCCAATAGTAATAACAAAGTCATGTACATTGCTATAGTAGCTACTGTTTATTTAATTCTTATCAGAATTATCTTCTTGAATCCTTGCTCAACTCTGAGAAGTAGGTACTCATCCCCGTTTTCAGTTGAGGTAATTGCGACTCAGAGGGTATAGGACATGATCAAGTTCACATACTAGAAAGTGGCAGAGCTGGGATCCTAAAGCTAACCTGAGAACCTGAGATCTTCGCTGCCTCTTTGCCCCTTGGACTTGAATCAGGGTTCCACTACCTCCCGAACACCTTTGGGGTGAAAGAGGATGCTGAGATCCAAGCCTCTACGTGTCTGGTGTGTGCAAATGGGAAAGGGAAATGGAATGAAAGCATCACAGCACTAGCATGGCAGCCTTGGATCCTTGGACTGGATCTGTACCTGGCAAGCGAGGCTAGCACAGGTCTGAAAGAACGGCTGGGTTCTCATGAGTCATTAGACTGAGGGACTGGGACTTTTGCCTGTGGTATCTTGAAAACTCTTCATCTTTCAGAATTGTACTTTTCGAGAATGAGTTGGAGAGAAACCATGTCTAGCATATCAGCTTCTCGTGTGCAGATATTATTCCTTGATGTCTCTGCAGGGTCTAGACTAGTGTCTAGCTAATTCATCAGTGACTATTTGGTGATGCACTGCTCCTTCCATCATTTCATCAACCCCACACCCTCTGACCACAGTGTCCCTTATTGAATTTTATCATAGCCCTGGTCATTTTTAAGATCCCAAGTTTGCTAAGACTGACGGCCTTTCTCCCAGAGACTGAGGAGACTGAATCACAATGGCCCCTTGCATGGGTCAGCTGGCATAAGACCTCTAACCATTCCTCGTTTGGCACTATGCCTAGTCCTAGAAGTTCACAGAGCCAGCATTTGACAGAATTTAGATTTGATTTGACACCCCATGGGGGCACCATTCAAGAACTCAATTGTACCAAGCAATGGAGTAGCACTTATTGGTTTCAGAGGGGATGGAAAACAATTTAAGCAACCTCTGTTCTCTTCAGTCCAGACACACACCACTGCTCTGTTGACTTAGGAGCAGCAGCTGACACTGAGCAGAGAGGCGCACTTTCGGAAATTCCACCCTCATCGATCTCCAGCACAACGAGGAAACTGCATGCAGAAATCTGTCAAAATCTTTTCTTTTCTTTGGATCATCCTTCTGATTCAAATACTGGCTGCTTTTCTCAGGGAAGGCAGAGTGAGGCTGGGAGATATCAGAATTTCACCAGGTTTGAAGGCACAAAAGGCAGGGAGAATGGAAGAGTTACCTCTTTAAGGGTATCACTTAGACTATAGGGAAAGCAGGAAAAACCCCAGAGAAGCAAAGAGTGATGAGGTAACGCAATAATTTTAACTCAAACCAAGTGAATGAACGACTTTATTACTGGCAGGAAGGGAAAAAGGCACACATTTATTTTACAAATTTGAAAAATCAAAAGACAATAGGAAAAAAAACAGGAGGAAAAAACGGTCAATGCAGGTCAGGGTAGCTACTTAGGATATGATCATTAATTTTATGTCAACGTGGCTGGGTTCAGGAGTGCTCGGATTGCTGTGTCTGTGAGGATGATTCCAGAACTCTGCATTGGAATCAGTAGACCAAGAAAAGATCACCCCCCATAAGTGGGTGGACATCATCCAATACTTTGGTGGCCCAAATAGAACCAAAACAATGGATGAAAGATAAACCTGATTGTTTTTTGTTTTTTTTTTTTTTGGTCTTGTGCTGAAACATCCATCTCTTTTTTCCCTTGGACACTGGTGACCCTGGTTCTCAGGAATTTGGTCCTGGACCTGGACCCACACCAGGTTGTTGGGCCTTTGAACTCAGGTTGGATTACATTGCCACCTTTCCTGGTGCTTCAGTGGAGGTAGAGTTCAGTTTTCCAACATGGTAGCAAACTGGAATCAGAAGATGCTTTAAAAATACTGATGCTCTGGTACCAAGAGATATTGATTCCATTGGTTTGGGCAGGATTTTAGAATCTGAATATTTGTAATGTTCATCAGGTAACTAAAGCGTGCAGTCTGAGTTGAGAAGTACTGATTGACAATAGCTGGTAAATATTAATGGGTTTGTTTCTTTGACCATTCAGGATATACACTTTTTTTTTTTTTTTTTTAAGTAACTGTTCTTAATTTTATTTTGAGGAATTAATTACCTCTTGCCTTCTGTGGACAGTCCTGAGGAGGTGGTCCCATGTGGTCGTGTGGGCTGTGCACTGCACAAGGACTCCTGACCAAGACCGAGTTGGAGGCTGAAATCAAGTCCATGTTCTGTTCTCCACCCACGTGCAATGGTAGAGGGCTGTGCCTACCTCCCGGAAGGGGCATTATTCCCCTTGAACCAAAGTATCTTATGGGCTGGCAGCTATCCTGGTTGTCAGTCAAGATCTTCTATTCTCTCTTAACCAAGATGAGCACATATGTGTTTACAAGCATCTATCTCTTTGCACCATGGATGGAAAAATTGTGGGAGTGATTCACCTCAGTGACCTGACACAATCCCATCAGCCCCTGCTATGGGAACCTCCCCAGGCTCCCTGGGCCCTGCCTTCTTTCACCCTTTTCTCCTGCCTTCCTACCAGCTCATGGTCTAGGGGAACGACATGGGGTGGGATGAGAGCAGCCAGCTGAGATACGGTGGCAAGCCTCTCAGGGGAGTTTGATAGGAGTCACGAGTGCTGAGGGAGGCTATTACAGGCCAGGGGAGATCACAATAAAAGGCCTTAAGGTTAGAATAGATAAGTTTGAAGGACAGCAGTAGGATTAGCGAGACTCAAGCAGGGTACCCAGGACAACACTTGACCAAGGACTGCAGTTGGTAGTGTTTAGTGGATGAGATCACAGGCTCTGTGGTCAACCTACCCTCCTTGGATTCCTGCCTCCCTCTGTGAGCCATTGGTCAAATGACTTGACCTCTCAATTTTCCAGTCTCCCCACCTGTTAAATGGAGCTAATAATGGAACCTACCTAGATGGTTATGACAGGTTAATGCATGTCAAATGCTCAAAAGAGTGCCTTGTATCTAAGTGCTCAGTCAATGTTAATTATCAGTGCACATTGGGATGAAGAGAGGTCTTTATTCTCACTGAGATGGGAAACCCTTGAAAGCTTTTAAGCCGGGAGGAGACATGGACTGATTCAAGATGAAAAGAATCACCCTGGCTATTACACTGAGCAGAGGTTTTAACTTTTCTCTTAACAAGCGAAGAAGCAGAGATCCGGACCAGAACCAGTGGTGGCTTAGAGTCAGATGACAGTGGTCTGTTGAATGTTTCTTCTCTGCTTCAGTTCGCCTCTTCCTGCTGCTTTTAAACAAAGATCCTGAAGTGGTGGGAGATGAGGCAGGAGACTCAGGCAGCCATCTGATCACACAGGGCCTTCAACGTGATTTTAAGGAGGCTAACCTTCTATGGGAAAACAACGTGGAATTTTTGGAGGACAGAAAAACTCTACAATCAGGTTTGCGGCTTCCGAAGATCCCACCGGTGCTCTTGGAAGATTCATAAGGAAGGCACTGTTCCAAGAACAGAGATGCAGGCAGGAGTATCTCTGGGTAGGAGGCTGGAGGGAGAATGTCCTCATGGTAACATGAAGGACTTCAGACCAATGACTCAGATCACTTCTTGCTCCTCTCAGAGGTGGGTTAAATTTCTCAGAGGGCTGCACGGGGCTGAGTCTGCTGCAAATGGAGAAACACCGTCCCAGATGGACTGGTTTTCAGCCAGCCCGGGTGGAAGTCTGCAGGGTGAAAGCAGCAGCGCTTCATCAAAGCTGTGAGAAATCATCTCCGACTTGAGCCTCCTGCCCAGAGGTTATGACAAGGCAGCATGCAGGCCGAAATGTCACAAACATGCTGCTTTTGCTCCTCTCACTCTTCAATCATGTGACCAAGTTGCTATGCAGACTTCCCATTAAAATTTGACTTTTCCATTAAAAAAATTGGGCTGACCAGGCTGGGCGGGGCCCCCCTCTCTCTGGAGGTAAGCGATGGGAGGTGGGAAATGGCAGTGCCCGGTCTCGTTTGGCAGATGTACCCTAATGCCCTGTCCCTGAAGGCCCTTGGGTGTGTGAGTTCTGCAGAGTCCTGCTCCGCCACTTTCTGTGCTAAAGAGGATAAATGAAGATGTGGGAAAGCTCAGTGCCTACCTGTGAATAAAAGGGCCTGGGGTGAGTGCCCCGTTGACCCGACCAAATACACCGAGCCTCCCAGACACCCCATGTTTGGCAAGCAGTGGGGCCCCGCCAGTCGTCCCGGGACCTGCTCTCCTGCAGCTCAGTCTCTCCCTCTCCTCCCTGCAGCACTCGTGAAGGCTTCCAGGCCGGTGGAATAATTGGGTCTGAGCAAGCACTGCCTCTATAAATATTAATTTGGATATGCTTGGAATACTCTGTCTCTTTTAGATGAATTGTTAACTAGCTTTCTAATCTGGAGCTTCTTGATGAGCGAAGCAAGCTTTCTCAGCCGGCTTCCTGCTTTGGTCGGGGCGGGGAAGGCAGCGCTGGCAAGACTTTGCTAAACTCTTGGAGGAGAGGGGAGATAAAGCTAACAGACACCCAGACCCCTTGGAACCATCTCGAGTGGGGTCACCCTGGCCAGGAAGTCAGCGCTGGTTTGGGAGTGGGCTCTGCTGCTAAGGAATGGTGTGAATTTGGGTAAAAGTTTAACCTCCCCGGGACTTAACCTGCTAGGACTCAACTTTGTCCCCTGTAATGGGGGGGAGGTGTACCACGTTGCTCCCCTGTCTGTACGTGCAATTCAGTTAAGTAGTATATGGGGGAGGTCGTGCAAAACTAATTCTCGGGAACAGCCGAAAATAAAAACCAGAAGCATGGTTAATGGAGAGAGGATTTTAGGGCAACTTCAGGGAAGTCAATGCCTTCAGATGTGTCTGGCCAGGAGAACAGATTTCTCAGGGGACGTGGAAAGGTTTTACCTTGATCCTCCTTACAGTGGCAATGTGGTCCCACCACACTATTTTCACATCCATATCGTGCTTGTCTCCTTACTCCAATCCCTGACCCATTCTTTCATTTGATGATGCTTACATGCACCTCCCCTGTGACTGGTATGGTGACAGCCCCAAGGGTACACAGGAAAGGGGGTGTAGTATGTGGTGCTGACAGTGGGGGGCGTTGCTGCTGTGATCCAGGGGGACTGAGGGTCAGACCCACAGATTTGGCACTAGAGAGAGTTGGACCCACCACTACGCAGCTATGTGACCTTGGGCTGATGACCCCAGCTCACGCAAGTTCACTTTCTTTTTCTACAGTATGAGAACAACATCTCCCACCAGAATCAAAAATTCATTTCTGCTTTTTGCTTTTTTTTTTTTCTTTTTCCTACTAGGGATTTATTTAAGGTTCTAATTCAATGAACCAATGAACATGAGCTTGCTTTGCGTGCCACAAAATACAAATGAAGACACAGTGTTCCTTTCTGAAATGAAATTTGCCAGGTCCAACTCTCTCGGGATTCATACCAGGCTCACATCACCATCATGACCTGCCCTGCTCGGACTGACCAGCTGGTCAGAGATCAGTCCACTCTGCCTCAGCGGGCTGTCTGTGTTTCCTGGGGAGGTGGTTCAGACCAGAAGGTGACTTTGTAGTGATCTTGTCTGTGTCTTCCAAAAAGGCAGAGAACTAGAGCCCAGGCATCTTCTAAAGCCCTGGAGAACCTCCCCATCAACAGAGTATGGGCTTTCACTTCTCAGTGGAATCCCAGACCTCACCATGGCACTGCCTTCCTGCAAGATGCTGTTGTCTTGCTAACCCTTCTGAGGAAGTTCTAGATTAGCATGTTCCTGGTGGTCGATCACAGGGCTGAGCTGCATAGACCCTGAATCCAGTTTGCTGGACTCAGAACCTGCTCTACCACGCCCTTGGCTGCGTAAGCTTGACATGTTACTCAGCCCTTCTGGACTTGTGTTTCTTTGCACAATGGAAAAGCCAGTGGCTCCTAGGTCATAGGTGTCTTATAGAGCCAAGCTAGATAAACAATTAGCATAGTGTCTGGCTTAGAGCAAGCACTCGGTATCTAAGTATTGCTACTTGGATATTCTCATTCCTGGTGACCCATTTTGCCGACAGCTCAGAACGGGCCACAGCTAAGCAGGAGATTAAAAGGTGTACTAGAAACTGACTTGTGATAGAAGAACTTCGATATATGGTTTTTATTAGTATCAAGACCAATTACCATTAATATTCTGTCACCATCAAACAGAGTACTGGTTAGATTGGGCACCAGGCAGCTCAGGGGAGACATGCCTGAGAGACAACTGGCCCAGCCAGAGGACTGTCATTGTTTCCATCTGTCTGTCGTTCTGGGAGCATTTTCCATATAAACTGTTAATTGTTTCCATTGAGGACACCTGCCCCTTCCTTGATCTGTTCTTAAATAGACACAGTAATGTCTCCTCACCCAAGCAAAACAAGTTCACACACAGTGTACGGTGTTTTCTGTCCCCAGGGGGTGTCATTAGGGCTATTCACGGACAGCTGGGGAAAACGCAAGCAGGTGTGCTCCCTCGGCTGTGCCGTGGCCCTCTGACTGGCTGCTCCTGTGGTGTCCTCCTGTCTACTGTAGTTAAAGTGCTTCTTTCTCCACTTGCTCAGGGCAACTTGAGTGTCTGTGCCAAAAGTTTCTCCAAGGTTAGTTTTCAAGGTAAAGCAAGCAGAAAGGTATCTACTCCTTTCTAAGAGTTGATCTGCAAATAAATTGTCAGTCACTTCCTCATTTCACTGGGCTTTGAGCTGCAGGAAGTCAGGATCCACGTCCATGTCTTTGTCTTCTGAATCTACAGTGCTCAGCACATGGCAGGTGTTGGGAGCATTGGGCAGGTGGTGAGTCAGTGGATGGATGGATGGATGGATGGATGGATGGATGGATGGATGGATGGATGAGTGGGTAGATGCATGGGTGGGTGGGTGAATGGATAGATGGGTAGGTAGGCAGGTGGATAAGAGGATGGATGGATGGTTGGGTAAACGGATGGATGGATGAGTGGGTAGATGCTTGGGTGGGTGGGTGAATAGATAGATGGGTAGGTGGGTAGGCAGGTGGATGAGAGGGTGGATGGATGGATGGGTGAGAAGCTGAGAGATGAATGAATCAATGACTTTCTCTACATTTCCCAATTGCAGCATCTCCATAGCTGTGCTTGCTGGTGTCCACAGATAATCACAGTGTTGCTCCCAGATTCTTCTCCCAAAGGCAAAGGCTTAAAGGTTTAATAATTGCTTGGTACTTCCTTTAGATGAACTCAGTCCTATCTATCTCCTCCCCATTGGCTGACTCTGCCTTGGGCTCCTTGGAGCTAACCATACTTAAGAGTCCCAACTCATAATACTCTTTGGCATTCTTGCCCTTCTAGTACTTATATTTTGAACACAGTTGTTATTATATTATATTAGGGTAACTCATATAGGTGGCTGCAATACCCCGTGTATCTCATAGGTATACAATGACAGATTTCTTACTCACTTCACAATACAATCAGCTGTTGAGTCAACAGTCTTACATGCAGTGATTTAGCAATCCAGTTTCTTTCTATCTTGAGTCTCTGCCTTCCACACAGAGTTTTACAGTCCTAAGATAAATCCTTCTGTATGAATAAAGAAAATGAACCAAGAATCCTGGAGAGATTAGAGGCCAATCCTGGAAATGGTGGACATTTCATTTACAAGTGTTCCACTGACCAGAATCAGAACATGATTTTAGCTTAATAGCAGTAGAGAATGGCAAATATGGTCTCCTCATGTTCCTAGTAAAGGGCATGAGATCATGAGCATCTCTGTCACATCCATTCTCTGTCACAATAAGCTTTTCTTGTGTCCCATCTCATGTTCTGATCTACAAGATAGAACTTCTGCTCTGTTCCTTATTCCAATGACCATTCCCCCAACCCCAGGCCTTTGTAAGATGGAGGCCATGACATGTTCTTCAACAATTCCTTCACCAGGGTCTATAGCTCTGTCCTCTGAAAGCCAGCCTAGTTACTGAAGCTCTGTCCCTAAGGTCTATAGTTCTAGATTCCTTATTACTGTGCCTGCAATCTGCTGAGAGACCAAGATGCTTCCTTTACCCTGTGATTCAGTGTCCACCCTTTACCTTTAAGTGACAAGTGATGGCCAAGATCTTTGGAGAAAACCTTGCTCATCTGGATAGCAAACATTCCAAATTGTGACACTATCTACCCAATTATTCAAGCCAGAAACCAGAGACTAATACTTAACTCGTCTCTTCCTCTCACTCCACACCAATAGTGGATTCTGTTGGATATTTGAGTATAACTCTAAAACATGTCCCCATTCAATTATTTCTGTTCACTTTACCATTTGAGTATAACTTACACACAAGATTATATACAAATATTGAGTCGTCAGCTCCATTCATTTTTACATATGGATGCAACTCTGTCACTATCTACAAGATACATATTTTTGCAGCACCCCAGAAGGCTTCTCTGGGTCCCATTTTAGTGAATGCCTTAAAGGGCACCACTGTTCTGACCTCTAGCATCTATTCTTGACTTGCACACAAAAGGACTCTCACAGTTATGTTTTTATAACTGAGTTCTCTTCACAACATGATCTCTAGGAGTTTCATATATGTTGTTGGGTGATTCAATGTTTTGTTTACTAATCCGTTTCCCTGTTGATGGACATTTGGTTTTCCAGTTTGGGGCTTCCATGAATAAAGCTGTTATAAAAATTTTTACACTTCCTTTGATGAACATGAACACTCATTTTTTGTTGGGCATATTCCCAGGATCCGACTTGCTGGGTCTTAGAATATATGTATGTTGAGTTTTAGAAGAGACTGTCAAGCAATTTGAAAACTGTTTATACCAACTCAGACTCACAACAGCAGTGTTTGAGAGTCCCAGTTCTTCCATCTCTTTACCATAATTTGGTGTCATTGGTCTTTTTAACTTGAACCATTCTGGTGGGTGCAGAGACAACCACATTTTATCATATTCACTACTACCACGCTACTCTAAGGCGCCATTCTCTGTTGCCTGGACAGATGCCTAGAGTAACTGGTCCCTTTGCTTTCTACTCTTGATAAACTCCCTACAATTCATCTTCCACCCAGCATCTAGAGTCTCACTTCCCTACTAAAAACCTTCAGTGACTCCTGGTTGCACTTTGAAATAAATTGGTGCTCTTATAGTAACCTTCAAGCTTCCACATATTCCATCTCATCTTTCAGAGTTCAACCCAAATAACGCCTCCTCTGTGGGCCTGTCCTGATCAAGCAATCTAAGTAATATCCCCAGTGAGTCACTACTTATCAAATCCATGGCTCTATTTTCTACATACCTCTTAACCACGGCACACGTCATCTAATTCATTGACTCACCCCTGCACTAGCTTTTCCATGAGAAAAAGAACTGGTATGTCATGGGTTCCCTGTTGCAGTGTCCAGCCCCCTGCCTGGCATGTGATAAACCATCCATGAATGTGTGAGAGCACCTGCCTTGGACATAGTCTCATGAGATCACAGTGCATGTTCTTGAAGATTTTTCTAGCATCATCATGTACTGTGTTTCTTAAGTAAATCCCAAATTGTGGTAAGAGATACTTAAAAGCATTAAGGGCCAGATACTCAAACTTCCATCGGGTTGGCCTGATTAGAATTCAACTTCACAAGAAGATTCTGGTCAAAAACAGACCACATCCTCACCTTGGCAGCCCCACTCCTCTCACTCAAGACTTTTTACCTGTGCCTCCTTGAAACATTCACTGACTTCTCAGTCGACATCTCTCCCCTTTTCTGAACATGCCCTTCACCCTCCTCCACAGTGTCTTTAATCTGCCTTCCAGAGAACTCCCAGACAGGGGAGATTTACTCTCCTCTTCCAGAGTCACCTGTAAGGGCAAGAAAGGTACTGTTATTATTTTCTCCATTTCTCACTTGGACAACCTGGGGTGTGATCTAATGGAATCTGTCTCCCTCCCACCACAGAGCCCTCCTTCCTGTGACTGCCCAGCAGGCTTTACCACAGAAGGGAGACAGGTGGCAGAGACCTCGTCCACCTCTGACTGTACTCGGGAGAAAGCAGACACAGAAGAGCTGCTTTTAGTGGTTGGAAAAAAAAAAAGAGAGACTGTTTCCTAAGCAATTTATAGTCATGTAGAGGATGGTAGTTGTAACATATCATAAAACAGGCAGGTAATCACAGCTGTGGGGATTAAAACTGCTCTGGAACAGCAGGTCCTCTGGGCCAATGGACTTGAGCCAAGAGCCCGAGGAAGCTCTGTGCTGGGCAGTGGCCTCCCTCTACCTCTCTGTCTTCTCTGACTCGCTCTCCTCGGTTTTCCTTTCTCTCTCCCTTCTCCTAGTTCCCTCCCTCCTTACCTCCAGCCACCAAAGCCACTAGCCCTTAGTGAACTAAGCTCTTACCAGGCTACAGAGACAGAAGGAAGGTCCCCTTCCAGCCCTCTCTTAAGGGCACAGATACTCCTGAAATGAGAATCCTCAAGGCTGTCTCTCAAAACATTTCACTTACACACAGATCAAAACACAAAGGCACAGGCACACAGCCAGCAGTGCACTCACACACACATACTCACACATCCACCTCCCCGATGACCATACAGAACAATTCTGACTGCTATTTGCTCGCTCTCTTGGGTTCCTCTGTCCTTTCATGATGTAATATATACCCAAACTCTGCAAGACCAAACTGAGAACCTCTTGCACAGGCTTTGCTGCTTTCTGTCTCTAGATGCAGTCGTATATACATTCACTGATGTACCTACTCTACTTTGTCCCAGCTCACAGCTCCTTCGCACACTGCAAAATGGCAGCCCTTGCATTTCTGCCCCACTTTGTGCCAGAGTGGAACTTCAGGACAGTCTTTCCTTGGCGTGACTGTCCCCTTGATTGAAAATGCTCAGGGAGTGTTTCCATCACTGTAAGATCTCACGGTGATTGAGGGCAATAGCAGATGGCCCAGCTTCTCTGCTTAGTGAGGCTGCACCACAGCAGGACAGCAGTCATGGTGATGGAGCAAGGACCCTACAATGACGCCAGCAGATGGGTTGTAGTCTGCTCCCAGCCTCCCCTTGCCGTATGTCTGCAGGCTAGCTGATTTCCTCCGAGGACCCCAGTCTCTGCATCTGCAACTTGAGGGCACAGGGTTTGTTCTTCACATACACCAAGGGTTTGCTGCTTATACTTTCACTCACTTTCTATTGATTGAGAAAATTTTAAATAGTCAATAAGCGTCTTACAGAAAATCAATAAATACTTCTCTAGGTCAAACAGTAAAAATCAAGGAAAATAACATAAACTTTGCATGCCTTGTCATTGAACCATCCATCCATCCATCCATTCAGTCAGCTACTTATCCATCCCTCCATCCCTCCATCTATCCATCTATCCATTCATCCTTTATTCAGCCAACCATTTATCCAACCATCCATCCAAATATCCATTCACCTCTTTCCATCTCCACTTACTTCATCCTAGTCAAAGACAATATCATCTCCATCCCTTATTAGCAATGTCCTTCAAGCTGTTTCCCCTGCTAACATTCTTGCCTAGTTTTCCTGCAATCTCTTCTCCACTTAACAGCCCAACTTTTCTTTTAAACTTATAAACCAACTCATGTCACTCCCTGTCTGAAATCCTCCAATGGCTTCCCACTGTTCTTGGTGCAAAATCCAACCCCTTATTTAAGTCAAGGCTCTGAGGGATTTATCACCTCCTTTGCCCTCCGATTCTTCTGAGACTATACTCCCTCCAGTTCACTATGCCTTAGCTACTTAAGATAATTTCAGTTCCTTTAACACATCAATACCTCTTACATACAATGTATTACCATTACCAGATAGACTTCTACTTCCCAAAAGCAACGTATCTTCTTGGAAGTGTACTAGTACCTTACAAATAAGCCAGAGATGACCACAGTCCCTGATGTTCTAGTGGGTCATGTTGCAGTTGGGTAATATTCTAATTCTGATTGTACAGAAATCCTCATTATTTTCTCCGTCCATAGCCCAAGTTCATGAACTTCCATCTGGCATAATGTATTCAGATCATAACACTGATTCAAATTCAAGTCACACTAAATACTTTGTGATACAGAATTCAGTAGAGCAGATCTATGACTCAGGCAGAACTTCCTAATATAAATAATGATGAGGTTCTGTAACTAGTCATCAAGAAGGGCAGTAGGGTCTCTGGATGAAGAGCAACTGGTCTTTCTTCTAAGAGTAGTAGGTTTAGCCTTGACACAGAATGATTAGTGATATTTTCCAGCTTCCTGGTAATTAAAGTGTCTAAGGTTAAGTAGATTCTAGCCTTGACCAAAAATAGTAGCTTTGAAATAGCAGTAGTTTAGCTTAGTCCAAAGTCAGGAGTTTTGAACTCCGTTTCCTCAAAATTCATCTCTGCCACTTGCTGATTTCAGAATTCCATTGCAAATTCCCAGTCGCATGTAGGGAATTTCATACCATTGCATCAGGTGTAGCAAGTGTTCTCAACTCCTAATCATATCAACTCCTATTCCTGCAAAGTAACTCAGTGATTTTTCAGTCGGTGCATGTTGGGATTCAGGCAGCATGCAAGGAACTGAGTTAATGTCAGCTTCTGAATCCTGAGCAGCTGTGAGCACCCAACCTCCCCTTCTCCCGCCTAAACCAAGCCACCAAGCCTCCCTTCTCCAGTTCTGATGGCCTAGAAACCTCTGCGGGCTGGAGGGACACTCTGCTCTCTGACTCTTGAGAATGAGGTAAATGGGAAAGTCAGAGGGGGCTGATGGGAGGCAGAGGAGAAGATGGTCTCCAGGGTCCCTCCATCGTGGACTGGGGGTGTTGGGCAGTAGGAAGCCTGCATTCCGCCTGTAGTTTTGCCCCTCCCTTCTTCAGTATGAACCCCAGTTTCCTTATTTCTGAGAAGAGAAGCTGATGGGTTATTCTGAGTCAATCGTATGCAAATGGTGATCAAGTTATTTAGTCTATGACAAATTGGGCCAGCCATCCAACCCAGACACTATGATAAATCTGATCAATTGGCCAAATAGTTGAGAACTAACTACCTCTCTTCCCTCTCCCCCTCCCATCTCCACTCCCCACCTCTCTCCTTCCTTCCTTCCTTCCTTCCTTCCTGCTTTCCTTCCTTCCTTCCTTCCTTCTTTCCTTCCTTCCTTCCTTCCTTCTTTCCTTCCTTCCTGCCTGCCTTCCTTCCTTCATTCCTTCCTTCCTAATTTTCTTCCCATCTCCTCCTATTATTTGATAACTATGAACCAGCCTTATTTTAATCCTGGAGTCTACTTACCTTGGACATTTAAATTACCAGGAGTTGGAAAGTGTCACTTACCAACTAATGTTCTCCAGAGAGCAAACATACATGTATTCAGTGTGCCTCTGCATGCACATATGTGTGTGTACCTGTACCTGAATGTATTAAGAGGTTTATTTTAAGCAGTCGACTGTGAGATCGTGGGGCTGGCATCTGTAGGAAAGACCAGAAGGCTGGAGAATCTGGCTTTTTGCTTCTAAGGCCTTCAGCTGATGATATGAAACCCACCATATTATCGGAGATAATCTTTACTTAAAGTCCATTGATTGTAGGTGTTAAACATATTTGCAAGAAAATTCCACACCAACACTGAGATGAGTGTTTGATCACAGAAGTGAATCATCTCGGCTGGCCAAATAGAAAAGTAACACTGGCCTTTGCAGTCAAAACTGGTGGTGTTTGAGATCTGCAGGCATGATCATCAAAATTCTGCAGGCTCACCCTGATGAGGCACTCCACGGCATCCCTTTTTCTCAGTGCGAAGCCTGGGAAGGCAGTGGTCAAAGTGCCACGCGGAGCATCCAACTCAGAGTACCCTGGTGGGGAGGGGGGCGCGGCAACAGTGGCTCAGTAAGAGCGTCCTGGGGGAGGGGGTGTGCTGAGGACACATGAAGGCCTGTCCTTCAAGTTGTAGCTGACCAAACTAAACATGTTAAACGGGACCAGGACAGCATCGCTTTTTTCACATCTCCCGACTGTCCCATTGTTATAACATAAATGCCAATTTTGTCCCATTTTTAATAAACCACAGCCATTTTTAACACAGGCAAAACAGACAGCTGAGTGTCCCAGGCCCAGTCTGTTGAGGGGCCCCAAGGCCTGTGTTAAAGATGGTCCTTGCTGGCACTGACTGCAGTGGGTTATGGCTGCTGCTGCTGTTCCTCTCCTGAGAAAACAGGAGCCATGCAAGAAGAGGATCTTCCCCTGACCCCCACCCAGTGTGCCTGTTTCTTCAAAGACAGCAGAACACTGCAGTGTGATCAAGCTGCAGGTAAGTACCTTGGGGGTTATCTCTGGCACTGGGACGGTTAAAGCAGGATGTGTTTTAGACAGGACACTTAGAGTGGGGCTTATAGGGGCACCCAATTTGGTTTTCACCTAAGGTGCCCAAATTCTTTGCACCAGCCTTGGCCATTTGTATGAAGTCCCCTGGACCACATGTTACGACGTGATCACTGATCAGCATCACACAGGACTTACTTGTTGCTGCTCATGCTCAGATTGCTCCACCTCTTCCCCTCCCCTTTGCCACCAGCACGTAACCCCATCCTGTTTTTGCCCTCCCAGTGTCCTGTTTTTGTCTCAAGGACATATGCTCAGCCTATCAAATCGGGTCTTTGAACCAGCAGGGCGGGGGTTGTTGGAAAACATGTCTTTTCTTCTTAAACCAAAGTCATGTTGATGCTCCAGCAAGAAGGCAAAGAAGAAATCGCCGGTGCTCATAATTTGAGGTCAGCATGATGTAGAATAAGGGTGGTAGGAATTTGATCCAGAGGACACTATCTCATCGTACACACTATTTTAGGAAAAATCTTGGATAGCCTGGCATTTGGACTAGGAACCTGAAAGGGAGTGTTGGACGGGAGGACTGGCAGCCCATGGACACATCACAGTGACTGTCACCATGGTGGTGGTAGTGTCAAAGCCAGCCTGTCAGTGAAGGAAACACTGGTCATCCTGCTCTATTGCGAGCACCGCGGTCAGTGTGTTGCGTAATCAATCCACTGAACCATGAAGCAGTAAAGTGAGACAGCTATTACCATCTTCCACATTCCATGTTGGGGGGAATGGCATACAGAGAGGTCGCATAACTTGCTCAGTCCCTCAGTAAGTGACAGCCAGGAGGTCTGACTCCAAACTGTCACGCATAACCACCAACGCATAACGCCAGAGCACGAAGTTCTACTTGTGGGGGCCAATTCAGACCTGGTTGGGGCAGGAGACTTTACTCACCAACAAATATTTCTTGAGCATCAATTCTGTTCCAGATGCTTTTCTAGCAGCAGTGACGTTACAGAGAACAGGACGTGGCAATGAAGTTTAGATCTAGCAGGCAGAACATGGCAGCTGGAGGAACCAGTAGGTCCTTTGAGTTTGCTGGGTATTTGCAGTATATGGATCTTCAGTAGATCTTCAGTAGATCTTCGTGCTTCGGCACATCCCTGAAACGAGAGGCTTGGGAGACAGTCATTTTATTTTGTCACATTCAAGGATTGTAGTAGACTCAGGCATTTTGTCGATAGTGGGTTTGACCCTGACATTCATGGAGATGATGTGAGAGAGGCTGATTATCTCAAGAAGAAAGTCAGAGCCCAGATCCCCAGGTTCGATCCAGGCTCGCTTGCTCATTAGTTGGCTGACGCTGAGCAGATTGTTCAGCCTTGTGGACTTGTGTTCTGGCTCCTCTGCAAAACAAGCAGAATAATAGCAGACCTCCCTCCTTCCAGTTGCATGTTTAACCTACCAATATGTTAAGTACTTAGACGTGGACCTGGTTGGTGGGAAATGCTGTCAGAGCGCTAGTCGAAGAAATTCCCTCTGATTTCACCACATCTCATACGGGGTGGCTCATCCCTTTACAAATAATGACCCGTTGTTTCTGTCTTCCCCGCGTCTCTGAAGGACAGCACCTTTGGGCAGACACCCGAGTTCACGCAGAGCCCACGCTTAGCTACATTCAGCAAGGTCCTGGTGGGGCTTTGACGGGACAGAGGTGTGGAAATCTAGCTCTCAGGTGACAATCCCAAGATCCTCAGTGCCTCTCTCTGTAAGACAATCAGCTTCTACCACCACATGCAGGTTGATAACATGTAGGGGTGTCTTATCAACCACTCTCGGAATTTTGCATCTTATATCATGGGATCTAGTGTCCAGCCCCCTAAGCCAGACCTATTACAGAGATTCCCAAAGTTCACATCTTCCTGAGCCCTAACTGCCTCCCTTTCCCCTCTCCAGGCCTTTGTTTGCCTCATTGCTCATAGTTAGATGCATCTCCTCCCCATACGTGAGCAAATGATTCTGCTCCTTCCAAGGACGCTTTCCTTTATTTGCACCCATCGGCCATGGCTGCTCCTCTGAGCCTCCAGGGAAAAGAGCTCCCTCTGCCTTCCGAGGAGATCACTTTCGGGGTTTTACTCTAGCTATCAGGGAGATGGCGAGCACAGAGGTCCATGGAAGTGACTCTGGGGTTGGGACATCCTGGCTCTGGCCTCTGTCCTATTCACTTACTGGGAAGAAACCATGAAGAAGTTTCTGCTTCCAGCCCCAGTTTTTATCATCGACAAAGCAGCAGAATAATGTCTCCTCTCAGGACCTCCTCACTAGTCCCCTGTTTCTACTCTTGATCCCACAGACTATTCCCTACATTGTGGTCACAATAATTCTTTGAAAGCTTAATGTTACTCCTCTGCTTTGAAATCTTCCCCCCAAAATCTCTGTTGCCCTCCTAATTAAATTCACCAGCTGCCCCTTAACCTATAAATCTTCTCTGTTCTCATTTCTCATCACCTTTCCTCTCAGCTACAGCTTGGCCTCCTGCTTTGGTTCCTTGGATAGTCCAAACATGCCTCAGGGCCTTTGTACTTGCTGTGCCTTCAACCTGCAAGGCTCTTCCCCCAGATACCCTTAGAACTCAATTGTATACTATTCATTCATTGGAGAAGTCTTCCCAGACCCACCAGTCAGCAAATGGCTCTCTTGCCCCTCTCCAGTACTCTGCAATTTATCATCTCAGGATATGGCACTGACTTCTTTATTTAGGCACTGTTTATCTATACTCTCAGCTCCACCTCCATAGATGCATTCCCTGAAGGTAGGGGACCATGGTCTTGTTGACTATTTTGTTTCAGAAACTGAAACCAAAAGTTCATGGCACTGGAGGAAGAATGATGGAATGAATGTGTGAGGCTTAGCCCAGTGCCAGCTCCAGGTGGGCATTCGCCATTATTATTTAACTCTGATTGCTATTGCTCACATCTGTCTTCCCGCTGGCTGGTGAGCTCTTCAAGGGCAGAGGCTGTGTCTTATTCGTCTCTGTATCTCCCACAGAACCTAGCATAGGGTAGAAGCCAGCCCGTGCATGTCAATGTCGAAGACCTCTGCAGACATCAAAGGGCAGGCCAAAAAATAAATAAATAAGAGCGACAACCTAAGCTGCCTCTGGCCTGGGTATGCAGGCATTTGATGGATTGGGGACATTTCAGCTTCCTGTCATCTCCTGCAGTGAAGACACAGCTCTGACATCCCAGAGAAGAAGGAAGGGCTGGAAGGACTCTGTGGGCTGGGCCGGGACATTCCCTGCACACTCAGGAGGGTCTCTGTCCTGGTCCCCCACCCACTGTGGCTCCATTCTTTCCCCTTGGGAGGTCCAACTCCCAACACTCAGCCCCCCGCTGTCTCAGCCCCTGGAGGAGCAGAGACTCAAACTCCTTTCTCCATCAGCATTAGTCACTCTCCAGGAGAGAGCTATGACAAGATGCCATCTCTGTGGTGCCCGGGGACTCCGACACCTGGAGAGCCGCGTGTATTTTCTTCCAACTCTTGGTCGTGCTGTGAATGTTATTAAAATGCCCTATTTATCAGAGAGGAAAAAAATTCCCAGCTTAAGCCAAACAATATATAGGATTTAAAATACAGGCTGTGAATTTAATTTCCACAGGAGCAGTGGTGAACAAGTAAAGGGAGGTAATTTATGACTCTCCTGAGGGAAAGCAGAAAGCCAGCCAGACACGCAGAGGCAATTCTTCCCTCGCCTCCTGCCCTGCTCAGACCCTCCCTCCCGCCGCTGGCTACTCCCCGCCCTTGTCCTTGGAGCAGCAAGGTTTCCAGCATGGGGAGGAGGAGAACCCAGCTGGCGTGGTGATGGGGGTGGAGGGATGATCCTGCCAGCTCCAAACATCTGGAACATCCCCAGGTATGTTTACCTAAAGAGAGAGCCAGAGCCAGGTAATAGGCACAAGGAGGGGTGGTGGTTTAAAAAGAAAACAAAAAGCTAGAAAAATGTTGGTTCCCCAAACATGGCATTCATGCCATTGAACTAAGCAGAACTCAGCATGATAATAGCACCTTTGTGATTATTTAAGGCAAGTGCTCTGTGAGGCTTTTCCCTAACATCGCCCCCGAGTTAACCCTCACCACCACCCATGGCAGGAATGCGCTTCTCACTTCACAGATTAGAAACTGAAGCTCAGAGAGGGTAAGAAACGACTGGAGACCACACAGCCTCCAGGTGGCGGGTGGGTTTGAGTGCAAGCCTCTGAGCAGCCAGACCCCACGTTGGAGCAGAGGGGCTGTGACCAGGCACTGCTGTGAGTATCGCCTGGCATTGGAACGGCTGCTTGGTAGCTCTGATACTGCTCAGAATGCTGGTGCCTATTTCCAATGGTCACTGCTACTTGGTGGTGGTACGCTCAGTGCTCAGGCGGTGTCGCAGTCCTTCCTCACAACCACCTTAGGAGGTAAGCTCTGTGAGCAGGCCCATCTCCCAGAACCAGAGAAGGAGGCTTAGGTCTGTGGTGGAATGAACCAGCATGGCTGCTGATAAGGGGTGAAGCCTGAAGGCAAACTGGCTCCAGAAGCCTTGCCCCTAACCACTGTGACTGGTCCGTCACACTCGCTGAATTCAGACACAGAAGTAACTCTGGCACTCCCTGCTGGTAGAGCAATTTAACTCACCGGGAGTAGCCCACATACATACCAAGGTCCCCCATTGAAGACCTGGGGCCGGGGGAAAACAACCAAGATGAGCAACTAAG
Source organism: Solenodon paradoxus (assembly GCA_004363575.1). Taxonomy (NCBI): domain Eukaryota; kingdom Metazoa; phylum Chordata; class Mammalia; order Eulipotyphla; family Solenodontidae; genus Solenodon; species Solenodon paradoxus. The sequence goes on along the minus strand of RJWH01002019.1, from coordinate 199,994 downwards.
TAAAATACTTCCAAAAAAGAGAAGTGGCGCTAATGCAGGGCCTTGGGCTTGTTTCTTAGCACACTCCCCTCCACCATTCCTGCAGGAGTGATAGGTGTTTGTACCAGAGACACGTGTGATGCGTGCGGGGGTGCACAGAGGCACTGCTTGGATTTCCCCAGAGTGTATGTTATTTTTGATTTGGGGGAATGGTGTGGGCTCGATCGCACGCCAGTGCTGTAAGCCTGTGCAGTTGACTCATTTTCTTCAAGGTGCAGTCTCTTCAGTGTCCCCGATGGACGACAGAAACAAGACCAAGCATGTGAAGGAACGTGACTCAAGAAACACTGGGCAGCGGAGGCTCACTGCCTGTGTGGGGGGAGAAGACAAGAGGGGACAGAGGAAGGAAGCAAGGGAGGGAAAGAAGAAAGGAAAGAAGGAAAGGAGGAGCAGGAGGAGGAGGAAGAGAAAAAGAGGGGAGGAAAGATGAATCACAAACTAATGTGTATCTATGAGCATTTAAAAAAATACCTCTACCTCATAGTGGGTGCTGTCTGATGACTGAGTGTGAATCTATTCTCCTGAAATGTATATAGTGCCATAAATGAATGAAACATCAATCAAAAATAAATGAAATAGGTGCACCCTGGTGGAATAGCGGTTAAGTCCAGCACCTCTGAAGGAGTACAAAGCCACATACCCCTGGGTTCGAGTCCCAGGTCCAGGAGGAAACAGCCAGTAAATAACTAAACGGAAATAAAATTAAAATACTTCTTCCTCCTCTCTCTTCCTGCCTGCCTGCTTGCCTTCATTCCTACCTGCACCTTTCCTTTAAAAAAAAAGCAGAAAAAATGACATAAATAAGGATCCAAAAATATCTCTGCATTTTGACCTACCTGTTAGCTAGTGCGTTCTCTGTACCAGGCAGTGTGTGCATGTCTTCCTAGCCTCACGATGACCCTGGAATGCAGTGACCACCCTCTCCATTCTGCAGGAGAAGAAACGGGAGCTCAGAGACATCAGATGGACAGTGAGGACGGCTTTGCTAGCTTCTGGCTCAGCTGGGGCCTGAGCTCAGGCAGCCTGGTTCAAGGTCATGACATCAACCTAGACCCATTCTTCCAGGTCAAGGGGCAGGGGAGTGGGCAACCCTCAGTAGCACAGAAGCACCAGTAGGCTGGTTGTCCCCAGACTGGACACTGTGGAGTCACCTTTTATCAACTGGGTCATGTTCAGATCTTCTTCATCCATGAGCCTGGCATTAAGGAAAGAAGAGGATGAAGTAGTAAGTACAATGGTTTTAGCCTCTCTGCTCAGACTGTCCCCAAGTGGTCCTCAGATCCTAGAGGGGCCATTTGGTCTTTAAAGTTGCCGGCTATTTTAATTTACTGAGTGTTAGAAAAGGACAATGTTACGGAGATTTGTGGGATGCCATCCCTAAGGTGCTGGAGAAATAGATTCGAGTTAAAGAGAGAAGCTAACGCAAAGGGACAACTATGAAGTAGCCTATAGCCCCAGGGCCAAGCATTTAAAGGCAAATCGAGAATGAAGGAAGTTGAGGCCCTTGCATCATCTCATGGGATTCTCTCCATCGGATTCTCTCTCTATCCCTGTCTACAGTCCAGTTGGCCCCATTTTATCGAGGAGGAACAACCACGTAGAACAATCAGTTTGCCCCAGGTCTCAGAACTGGAAATTAGCAAAGCGGAGCACTGAAGACACGTGTCCAACCGCATGCAGGTTCCTCTCCGCACCTGTTCAATGTCAGTTCCTTTTGGGACTTTTGACCTTGCGCCCCAGAGCAGACCCCCACCCAGCAGTCCCTGCCTTTCTGTCGGAGGTACTCACAGACATCTGGAGGAGTCACGAAGCCCAGGGAAGCCTGTTTCTTTAAATCGTGAGGGCAGATGAAGCTTCCAGCCCACCCGTTGAAGGGGTCCTGCCATTCTGAGCTGTGGGCTGCGGGTCATGAATATGCAAGCGCACGCTGCCCTGGAATTAGGCGGCAGCAAACATCTTTGGAGGCAGCTGCTTATTGAATAATCTGGGCCAACCACAGGAATAGACAACTGGTTGCTCTGGCCCATCTGCGTGAGTAAAGTGATAATTTTATAACACAATTACCGCAATTAGGTTTCCCCAGACAAAGCCAGGGGAATACCGTTCGGGAACAATCTTGGGTGTTGTCAGCTGAAGCCCACCACAGCCTCACCCCGGCTGTCAGACACAGCAACCTGTTTCTTGTACAGGAATCCCTGAAGTGACGGGAGGGGCCGCAGGAGTCAGACAGACGTGGGCTGGGTCTCAGCAGTGCTCCCTATGATCCATAGAATCCCTACCTGAGTGCTTAATCCAGGTGAGCCTCTGTTCATTCATCTGTGATAGCGAACGCTCCTGGTGCCTTTCTTGATGGGTTGCCGTGAGGATTTGAAATGATCACGTGCCTAAAAAGCCTTTAGAATACGATCTAGCACAACCATTCTCAAACTTCTCCGTGCATCAGAATCACTGAGGATGTGCTAAAAAATGACTGCTGTCTGGATTTCATCTCTAGAGAATCTAAGAGGAGCACAAGCATTAGACGCTTTTTAAAATGCTCTAGGGGATTCCAATAGGTGACCTAGGTTGGAAAATCCCTGTTCAGGTGCCAAAGAGATGCTGATAGATGCTAGTGCTATTGTTTCTTTGGACCCGACACTCATGGAGCAAGTGTAAAACATCCTAATTTACTAGGGGTTTTGAAATACATCTGCAATTCAACATCGGCCCGCATCCCTCATCTGGCCCAAGTCTACTCTTCCAAGAAGGGGAGGAAGTGAGACATGTTGAGTGGCAGGAAGGACAGGGCAAGTGGAAATGGGTGATGATGAGACATGACCTCTGAGAAAATTTGTGAAAAATGAGCCTTTTAGGTAGTCACTACAAGTAATATCAAGACAGAATTGTTTAGAGGATGGTGACATGACACTAGAGAAAGCAGTGGTTGTTACTGCTTGACAAAGCAGTAAATGCGTATTGTTCCTTAATAGGTCATGTAGGGTCTTTCTTCCTTTATGTTGGAATGGATGCTCCACAGATCCTAGAAGAGTGCACGAAAGTCCATATGGGTATGAAAAGCTGCATAGTGATTAAAGCAAACCGAAAAAGAACTGAATTTTGCACGCAAGGAAAAGAAGCTCAAAGTAAGTGGGAGAACAAGATGTCACTCTTAAGCACATCGTCTTAACCACTTCACAGCATTGGAAAGCAGGTAGAGTATAAATGAGAAAACAAGCATCACCCTCATCTCATCATCCAAAGATTATAATTGTTAATATTCGATTTGATTTTTCTCCAGTTGTTGGAACTTGGAATGATATTACATATATTCTGTATTCATCTTTCACTTAATCTAATAGAATTATTTCCTATGACAATGAATATTGTTCTACTCTATGAAAACAAGGATAGAAGAACTGAATGGAATTTTCTCTTTCAGGGGACATGCGTGAATGCTTTATCCACTTGGTGAACAGAATCCACACATTTGGAGGTCAATCCATGTCGACGTGACAGCATCATATCCAGGGACATGCATCTAGAGAAGTCCTCATGAAAGGGATTCTTATGCAGAGGGAGGGAGGGCAGGACCAAATGGAAAACCCACCACCAGGTCTCAGTGCCATTCATCAAAAGTCATTCTCTGTTTGTTCGGATGGCCACTGTGTTTTTGATGTGAGGAGATCGTCCCTGCCCTTGAAGAGCAGCTACATCAAACAGAAGGACAACATCTCTGCTAGCCTCGCCGCTCCCTCCTTCGATGCCTACATTCAGCAATTTAAAACAGATGCCAACTGAAGCCAAAGGACGCCTCGCTCCAGTCTGGAGTGGACGTAGGAAGACAGACGTCTCCTCCATGATGGTGTAACTGCACACCAGCCACATCCTGTGGTCTTCGCTGTGTCCGCAGATGTTCAGTGAAATACCCATGTTTTTAAGGAACTAAGGAATAACACACCTTCCTATTATCAGTTGTGTTTTCTATGTTTTATAGCCACATACAATACAGTTCCCATTAATAGAGATCATAAAGCTCTTTTTTGTTCTCTCAAATGAGAACTCAGGTCCACTCAACCAAATCTCATGTACTGATTTTCTACATCATGCATTTCTGGGGTCCCTGGACTGTAAGCCTACTTGACCTAATACTCACTTCCTGAGAGTCTTCCTACCATCAGATTCATGGCTGGCACTTACTAGGTGTGAAAGGTGCTTCCAACCCCTTTCCACCAGTTTCAGTCCTTGGTTGGGAGCTGTGCCTGCATCAGCTACCTCCCCATCCTCCATCCTCAGCTGGACATCTGGGAGCAATGAAAAGACACTCAAGGGCAGGAAAGAGAAAGCATACTGACCTCAGAATCAAAGGAACTGAGGGTTCACTTGTCAGCTAATGGACCTTGGGTGAATTACCTATTCTGTTGAGCTCTTCTCTAAGTGATAGTGATGATGATTTCAGGAGATAGTGTGATATTCTGCCCAGACCCCCTCTTCAAGGCCAACCCCCTCACCTACCAGGTTATGGGAACGTTGATTGTCGAAGGCTTGTTGCTGCGTCCTCACTGAGCCCTGCACTCCGCTGTGGGGCACTGCTTTTTATGCCCTTTCTAAGCGGTGGCAACCGCCCATGATTGACAAGCAGCAGCCCCCTGGGTCAGTTTGGGACTACTCCAAAGTCCATCCCACTCTGAGTTGCCTGTGGGAACTGCTGAGTCCTCAGCTACACCGACCTGGCAGGCCAGCTTCTCCTTCCACCCAAGCCTGTGTCCTCACATTCCTGCAAGTGTATCTCTGTAGAGGAATCCCCAGTTACTTCTGCGTGTGTGTCTCCATTTCAGACTCTGAGTCCAGGAAACCTCATCTGAAACAATGCCGTGGATGCTGAGGCTCATAACGCTATGTCATCCAGTCTGGGAGGAGACGATGCGTGCTAAGCGCGCTGCAAATTCATGCCGGCCAACGTGTGTGTTCGTGAAATCTGCATCTGAAGCTTTTTCAGCAGGGAAGACAGCTGATCCCTGGAGAGACATTTGGTGTGATTTACTTCTCCTTCTGATATCATCCCAAGAGGAGATCCTTTAGTCTCTCTGTTCTGGTTGGTCCTCTCTTGGGCCCTCAGGGAAAGCTATTCTACAGAGCAGGGTTGGACCCTATAATAGACTCCAAGTCTTTGTCATTCTGTCGCTGCGAAAGTTTCACCCCCTCTGAGTCCTTCCATCAGAATCCATCCCCACAGGCTATAAATCCCGCCAATCACCTCCTTTTTTTTTTTTTTAACTTCCAAAAAAGCTAATCCCCTATCTAGTGTAGTAGTTGTCTGTTGAGACAGTACCAGAGAAACCTGCCAATCTAAACAGAATATAGGGCAGGAAATCATATTAGACCTCTCTGTAATTCACCAAACATTGCAGACAGTAAAATTCTAATACCACACTGATTCTTTTATCGTAATGAGAATAGAAATTAACACAACGTCAATCTATCTTTACTGCAATATTAAGATTTTCCTAAAATACTATACTGAACTCCAGCTCTGCGGAAATCCCATGCTAACCTACTCAAAACTGCCCTAGAATCAGCCTTAGATTGTTCAGGATTTTCAATCTGATGATGCTTTGCCAATAGAGGATTGTGCCTCATAAAAAAATATTATTCCCATAAGGATCTTGAAATAGAGGCTCAGAAAATTCACTAACAGAGGGATAGAAATCCTGATTCCATTCTGATTCTATCCTGATAGAGATTGATGACTTATGACAAGATGCACATGGGCGAATATTGGTCCATATTTATTATTGTCTCCTGTCAGCATCTTCAGGACCACCTATCAAGAAAACCTCAAGTATGGCTCCATACAACAAGAACACAACTAGAAACAGAACCCGGGTGGAGGACAGGTTGATGTTGATAGGAAAGCCACCACAGTCCCAGGCAGGGCGGAGAGGTAGGAAAACATTCAGGTGATGCCACTAATGTGATTCCAGGCAAATTCACATTTAGCAGAAGAACCTGAGCTAATCATCAGGCTGAGGTTATAGAGCACAATGGTGTCCACTTGACATCATTCCTGCTTCTTCATCGTTTCTAGAGATCTGATTTTGATTAAGTAGGGAGCAAATCAGTCAAGACAAACTGTGGTAGGCAGAACATTTCAGGGTGGGCTAACTAACCAATTTCAAAAAACAGAAAATCTACTGGTGGTGCCTAAGAAAGCCATTCCTCCAAGAAAAGAGTGGGGCAAGCCTATGACCCTACCGTTCTACCCCAATGTTATCCCAGCACATATGCATACAATATACTTTAGATAGAAAGGAAGAAAGATAGAAGGAAGAAAGGAAGGAAGGAAGGAAGGAAGTAGATGGATGAATAGATAGATAATAGATGGATAGATAGATATAGATAACTCAAATAACCATAGACAATAGAATAAAAAAGTTCTGGTATCATTGTACAGTGGAACACTACACAATAATGAGAATGAACATAAACAGACTATACTAAACCTACTCTTAGTTGTATAAATGAATTGCACAAAACAAGACAGTTGCCTAAAGAGACACACTGTGTGATTTCATTTATATCAGGTTTAAAAAAAAAGACAAATCTCATCTTCAGTGTTTAAAGTCATGTTAGAGATTCCCCTCGGGTGCCAGCTGGGGTGGGAAGTGAACCAAGGTTGCTCAGGGGCGCTGGTAATATTCTGTATGGTGGCTTATGTGCTTGGTTTGATGCCTGGGTTTACGCTGTGAAATGTCACCCAGTGTACACTCTTGATTTATGCACTGTTTGTATAGAGGTTATACATCACTGGAAATTTATATTTAAAATCTGAAGAGAGCAGGGCTGATAGGCGAGAACTCAATTGCTGCTACCCATCCCCTAGCTTCCGGCTTTCACACCCTCGTGTGAAGAGCGATGGCTAGAGCAGTGCGTCATCTCACAACCTCAAAGAAGCATCCAGTAGTCCACGGAATGTGGAGCAGAACAATTCTGGGAATCCAGATGATGAGTAGAGAGCTTTGGGGTTTTCCAAAATTAGAATCTCTTTCTCAGGTGAGGAAGGGAATGCTGTTCTTCCTGGAGGCAGAATTTGTCAAGTAGCAAGATGGGGATTGTCTTAGGCAAGATGGCGGCTAACATCATCAACTGATGTCAGGTCTTCTCCACCCTGCTGATTGTTTCCTGATTGTAACCCTCCTGCTAGGCTCATACACAACAATCAGCACCACACTTAGAGAACTTAAGGAGTCATATCTTCTTCCTGTCTCCAGCGATGGTCTCGGCACCATTGATGAACACGTCAATTATAATAGTACAAACTTTGCCAGTTACCATGAGATGCCTTCTCATAATGGCACACATTTCTAATGATCACCCTGTTCTTACCTCTTATTTATTTATTTTTTTTTACAAATAATAACACCCAGGGTTGTGGCCTAACTTTCTCGAAGTCCCACAGTTGATGGCAGAGCTGGGTAGCAGACCATTCCTCTCCCCTTTGCATTTGTAAGGCAGGAGAACAAAAATGGTAGCAGTGACAAGCTGGGAGCATTGACCTACTTCTGGGCCATTTATCTGTGAAGAATTGAGCAATTTCTTCCTCTTTTAACCATTCTGTCTGCACCTGGAAAATAAAGCCTTTAAACAAGACCTTTACTTGGGAGCATTTTAGTTCAAACTTCTGGAAACCAGTGACTTGATAATGAAGAATGTGCCAGGGGCAAATGTGGGCTGTTAAAGTAGGGAGATCAGAAAGTCAATAGGAAGTTTAGGATAAAGAATAAAATTTGCATCTATTTAGATGTGTTATGGCCTGAATTGGGTCCCCTGTCCTCTTGGCAAAAAATCTTGTACTGAAATCCACATTCCCTCTACTTCAAATACAGCTGTGTTTGGAGAGAGGGCCTAAAATAGGTAATTAAGGTAAGATGAGCTCACATGGATGGACCCTAACCCAATTAACTAACATCCTTATAGGAAGAGGAGATTAGGACACAGACGATAGATCAAGAAAAGACCACATGAAGACACAGTGAGAAAGTGACCAGCTACAAGCCTCAGGAGAAATCAAAGCTGCCAGAATCTTGATCTGAGACTTCTAGGCTCCCAGACTATGAGAAGATATATGTCTGTTGCTTAATCCTCCCAGGGTGTGGTGTTTTGTTATTGCGGGCAAGCCGGCTACTACAAGGCGGTACTGTTGCTGGAAAATATTAGAAACTTCAGTTATATCTTCACGCATAGTGCATCTCTTTAGTCATTCCTCATCTTCATTCTGCATGAAAACCACCTAGGGTGTTAAAAAAAGCAAATGTTTAAGCCCTATTCCCCAAAGGCACCATTGCAACTGGTGATTCTAATGAGAAGAGAAGACTGAGAACCATTATTTCAAGTCTTCGAGTCATTGGCTTTCCTACTCATTCACGTCTGGGCTCCAGGGTCATGGCCACTGGAATGTCCTCCTGTGATCACCCATTCACAGCAGGGCCTCCTTCTCCAAACACCGTTTGACTTTCTTCAGAGTATTCATCACTCTGTAAGATCAATTTTTAACCTAGGCGGTTATTGGTTTATGTGTCTCAATCGAGAAATATATGCTCCAACCGGAACCATTTTCCTCTTTGAATTCTGGCAACAGCTCCATCTTATGACTCTTCCTGCCTGCCTGCCTACTCACCTTCATTCCTGCCTGCACCTTTCCTTTAAAAAAAAAAAAGAGAAGAAAGAGCATTTTTAAGAAAGGAAGGAAGGATGTGTCTATTTTCAGTTGTTGCCCCTGTCCCAAGATCATGAACCCAGGTCCTTGGGCTTTACATGGTCTACGTACCAGGCATGGGGTCAGCACCCGAGCCACCAGAGGGCGCTGGGTGTGTCTTCCTGCCGAAGAGCAGCGCCTCATCGGGAGAAGAGCCTTCCAAGGAGGCTCCCAGCAGCAAGCTGTGCTCGGCGTCTCCCTGGTGGCTTGCCAAGTCCAGACTGCCTGCTGGCACTTCAGTGCTGAATTTGAAAGTGATAAGCTTAGAACATTCTAGGAGAAAGTAAAAGGGATAAGAATCCCATGAGCGTCTGTGGAATCAAATGGCACCGAGCTTATGGAAACGGGGGGACAAGAACTGGCATGTATCGGGTGCCTGTGGTGCGCCAGACACCCGTCACACACGAGTCCATTTCATCCTGAAGAGGCCTGGTGAGGCCTGAGCCGGAAACAGGAGCCATGACAGACAGCTTCCTCTCCTAGCTGCACAACGTCTGTTCAGTTCTGTGCCATATACGCCCCTCGCCGGGCCCCTGCTCCCACCCTGGACACACTTCCAGCTCCACTATACAGATCACCTTTGTCCAGTTTCGGCACAGGTTCTCTGGTCCCCCTCCAGCCGAGACCCGTACCGCAGCCAGAGGGAGATTGTCGAGATGCAAACACAAGCGCATCTTTCCTCTGCTTTGACAGCCTCCTACCTGTCTTAAGATAAAGACCGAATTCTGAACAAGGGCTCTACTTACAAATTCCTGGAGGATCTGACTTCCAACGACCTGGACAGGCCTCCTTCTCAGGTGCTAGAACACTGGTTCTTTCAGTCCCTACAACTCTCCACAGTCTCTCCAGCTGACAGGACTTGACCGGAGGTGCTTCCTCCACCTGGCTCTCCCCGCTGCCCTCCATGACTGGCGCTGGTTCCCCCTCCAGATCTCAGCTCCACAGCCCCTCTCTCGGGGCCTCTGGACTAGGACATGGCCCCTTGTCACCTGGCTCTGCCTCTTGCCTTCCAAGCCTGATTCACTGAGTTGGGTTTGGCTTTGCTTTTTATCAACATTCATGAGAACAGAGGCCTCATCTGAGCCTGGCTGGCAACTAGCAAGGGGTTGAGCCCAGAACAGGTCCTCTGTTCTGTGCAGTTGTAGCAAATGCCTTCGTTTTCCCAGGGAGAAAACTGGAATTCAGAAAGGTCAGACCACTTATGTAAGGCCACCCAGCAGAACTGGGACACAGCAAAGCTCATCTGCCGGAGACAGGGCCTTGGTCTTCGTGCAAATATATCAGTTGAGGTGGGTCTTGGGAAAAGAAGGGAGCAGCTGCTGAGCATTTCAGCTCCTGGGGAAATAAATGGGTGTGTTAACCCCAGTCCTCTCTGCATTCCATCACCAACCACTTAAGAGGCCAGGCGCCTGAGGACTGCCCTCAGCTGTAGGGGAGAGACTGATGGTCCCTAAAGACCCATCTCATTATCCCAAGGGCCAAATTGGGGCCCTGTTGAAGGATAACCGGCCCATAAATAAACCCCACACTGACTCTGCTGCTGCACAGGGCAGAGACTCTGGCCACAGGCCCACTCACTTGGCCTCTGGCACCCTCCCCTCCAGGGGTAATGGTAATTCTCAGAAAATAAATACAGCCCTGCCCGTGCCCCTAGAAGCCATTTGCTATCATGTGGTGTAACCGTCTCGAAGTGAGTGCCTGATAAATTAATGGACCCATGAAACACAGTTCATTGTGCCTTTCCAGTCTCAGGCAGAGTGCACTGGCCAGCAGTGGGAGGATTTCAGAAGACCTGTGGCTGATGAAACCAGATGAAAGGAGCGGAGGGAGGAGAGGGAACGCACCCCCTGCAGGAATCCACACTGCAGCTGGGGTGTGCGTCTGCAGACTCGTGTGGGTGCGTGTGCGGATGCTCGAGCACACGCAGGCATGGGCTGCAGGCAAGCTCATGAGAATGCCTTACCTGTGGCTTTGCACACCTGTCCAATTTCACCAGTCCCTGCAGCCTGTTTTCACAGCCCTGCGTGTGCCCATGCTGGAAGGAGGGTTCGCAGAAGTGACTCAATAAATGCTTGCTTTAGTGAGTACCGATGGCTGACTACAACTGCCACAAATAATAATGTGACAATGCACAGAGAGAAGGAAGCATCTCTGGACAACAGGACCATGAGAATGTTCCCTAGTAGAGCCATTAGTTAACTCAACCAGCTTCCACCTCTGAGTCTCAGTGTCCTACCTGTCCAAGGAGGACAAGCTGGAAGGTGAGCACATTTACACCCACAGGCCTCCCTGTTCTTGTGAGAAGCACAGTTGTCCCTTGAGAAAGAGATTGACTGGAGGGTCAGCTCAGGAGATTCGAGGACAGGTGGCTAAGCCTCCCAAGATAAAGAAGGAGGGATGGCCCAGGTGAATCAGAGGATAACTGAGATGCCCGGAACTCGAGGGGATGGGGGCACCAACCCTCCTTTGTGGGCCTCCACGTCTGGGGAACTGAAGTTGTGGATGACACAGGGGTCATGTACTTGGTCTCAGGGGCCAGAGTGAATGCAGAAGGAAGCAGGTCAGGAGGATGGAGACTGGACGAGACAGAGGAAGAACCTGGAAGCTTTCAGCCACTAGAGCAGAATGAGCAGGAAGAAGCGAGGAAGATGTTTCTACAGAAGTGTGGGAGTCACAGCAACAGGCTAGGGGTGGGTCGGGGCCTGATGAGGAAGCCCAGGAGGATATGGGTGCCCTGCAACTCTCCGCCGTCCCTCCGGCTACCAACTCTTTACGTGAGGTGCTCCCTCCACCTGGCTCTCCTCGCCGTCCGCCATGACCAATGCCGCCCGCCCTCCGGATCTCGGCTCCAAGGTCCCTCTCTCAGCGCCCTGGGATGAGGATGTGACGCCTTAGAGCCTGGTTCTGTTTCTTGCCTTGAGTTGGGCCTTTGTTTTGTTTTGTTTTAATCAAGGTTCCTGAGAACAGAGACCTCAGCTGAGCCTGCCTGGAAAGCAGCACAGCGCTGAGCACAGCACCGGGTCTCCGTTCCTGTGGAGTTGTGTCAAATGTCTGTCTTCATTTTCCAAGGGAGAAAACTGGAACTCAGAAAGGTCAAGCCACCCAGTAGGCCTGGGGCACGGCAAACCCCTCATTTGTCGGAGACGGGGCCTCTGCCCATGTGCAAATTTGGCAGCCAAGGAGGGTCTTGGGAAGAGAAGGGCGCGACCAGAGGGTTAAGGACTGAAGCTGGAGGCAGTGAGTGGTTCTCTTTTAATGGAGGAGGGGCTCTTGAAAATCTCACAAAAATGCAGACTTTTGAACTGCAGAAATGTCACATTCACACCACCGCGTAAGAGAGGCAGAGACCTCGGAAGCTCCTGTGCCCTCTGGGTCCCTGACTCACAGGGATGGAGGGATGACTGACCCCACCATGGTGAAGGTGGGCGAGTTGTGGAGGGGGAGCCTGGGAAGCAGGAATCCAATCCTCGTTGAAGGCAAAACAGCGATGAAGAGGTGACGTGACAGGAGGCCGCGCTCTGCCGCCCCCAGGCCCAGGGGGATCTCTGGCCTGAGCCTTCCTGCAGGACCACAGCAGGCACAGGCCACTCCTGGCCACCATCTATGTGCAGCTGCCAACCTGGGGACTGAGAATCTCAGATAGAAAGAGCAGACACGGAGACAGTCCCAGGATCTCCTTCCCACAGCTGCTGCCTCCTCTTGCTTTTGAGCCTGACGACTTATTTCCATTTTTGTTTCCTGTTACTTCTATTCCAAGATCTGCCTCCAGCTGTCTGTCTGCCGCCTCAGAGATGGTGGTGTCCTCAGCCAACTCCCCGCTGCAGTGCTTCTGCCTGGCCCCTCTCTCCTGGGGCCCCAGGGCACCCGCTTTCCAGGGGTGCCTTTGCACTCACCTCCTACCTGGGCACGAGGCTTCCTTTCCCTGCAGGATGCTGTGCCAGGGCTCGCAGCTCATTCCCTCTGCACCCTCCCCACTGGCTTTCTGCTTTCTCCCCAGAGCTGCCAGACACACCTCAGGATCTATGGAAACTGGGGGTGGCTCATTACCGTCTCATGGCTCCAGCTGTGCCCAGCTGCCCAGCGGGGCCTGGCCAGTGACCCAGGAAAGGAAAACTGTGGCCACTGACCAGTGATTTGCAGGAGCAGAATGGAAAGCACCGCTTAACTACTGACCTGGTTCCAAAATTGGGTTAAAACAAAGCAAAAACAAACCTATACCACCACAGGCACCAGCATTGACCATTACTCATGCCCCCAGATGTCAGTCCTGCACTGTGGAGAGACCCTCGGTCTGAGGGGGTGGCGGAACCAGGAGCTGAAACAGACCAGAAGGGCAGGCATGGACTCGGTGGGTACCACCAAGCCAGGATTGGGGGAACATTTGTTTTTCAGCCACAATGCGCTGATGAGGTGGTCCCTGGTGGAATAGCAGTTAAGCCTGCTGCCTCCATCTGAGCGCAGTCCACATACATCCCAAGGACCCACATTTACATCCCAGGACCAGAAGAAAAATCCAGATAAACAACTAAATAAAAATGTTTCTTCCTCCTCTCTGGTCCTGCCTGTCTACTCGCCGTCATTCCTGCCTGCACCTTTCCTTTAAAAAGAAAGAAAAGTGAAGATGAGAAAGTGCTTGTGTTTCTTGTCTTTGTCTCAAGAAGATACTGAGGATCCAAAGGTGGGTCATGAACCCCCAGAATGGTTCAGGCACTGTCTTGGGGGACCCTCTTCTTGCCACTGTTCTTTCCACTCTCACACCCAGGATGCGTCGTTCTAAACCACAATGGTCAACAGACCAGTTGTCGTCCCGATTTCCCCCAGGAATGTGTTGTGTGGCTCTCACATCTGCCGTGTCCAGCACGGAGCGTGGCTTGTCGCGGCCTCTCCGTGTTTGCTGAGTGAATGATAAATGGAACAAATGATGAATGCCATCATCCATAATTCATACCCTGATTGTGCATTCCCGGAGAAGTCAATGTTATGGACCAGTTCATTTAAAATCTGCAAATGGCTAGAATTTAGTTGTAAGAGAATGGTCAATGCTGTTCCCAATTAAAATGTATTTATTCAGTATCTACTACCTGCCAGGTTTGAGGCATCGGAGTGCACCAGGCGTAGACCAAAATGCGGGCTCTCTAAAGGCTTGGCATGGGGAAATGGTGGCGCATTTGCAAGACTCATCTATCTCCAGAACACTTAGGAAAGTCTGAAATTCAAGTACTTGTCCACACGCCTCTCAACCCAAGTGCTGGGATTTGGGACTGCTTTGGAGTTCACGAGTTATGGAACCCAGGTGAGATGAAAAACTGGTGCCATTGTGTTTGACCTGAGAGGAAGTCTAAGGCTTTTTCTTCCTGGAGCAATGCTTGTTTTTAGTTTTCATACTGAATCTTGATGGCAGAAGTCAACAGTAAGTGCCGTTGAAAATAGTTCAAAAATAGTCGGGCCCTTCCTGCCTCCTGGCTGGGCAGGATAATTCAGTGTAATGGTGGCGCCAAGCAACAGGAGCGGGCCAGTGGGATCACTGCCGCTTTTCCAGTTTACATAGCCCAAGACTGGGCGAAGGAGGTGTGTTCTGCAATTCTCTGTGCTTACTCCTTGCTGAGGGTCATGGGGCTGCTGGGAGGAGGCTGGGATTAGCAGACCTTAGTGGCGAGCTCTCTGCAGCACAGACAGGAGCAAAGAGGGGATTAATTCGAGATCAAGGCACAGACTGACACCAGCTAGTGAGGCAAGGGGGAACAAGAGGTTTTGAGACAATCCACTACAGCGCGAGGCCAAGACACAATACAGAGTCAGCAGAGGGCAGGAGGCGGGCTTGGTATGCGACAAGAGAGCCTGAAATTCGGAGCAGGATAAACCTGGGAGGAAATCCTTGTTCCAAGTCATTCTTGCTGTAAAAACCCAAGTCATGCTCTTACTATCCCTCATCGAAGGGATACTGTCCTATTTGCCTTGAGAAGGAAGTCAAATCTCAGTGAGTCAGGTTTTCATTAACTACTTAGGATGAGTGAGGCACAGTGACAGGTGGTGGGTTGTCATTAGGTGGCAGGTGCTGTTTAATGAACTGTCTACCTATCAGCACTTTCAATCCTTAGAAGAATTCCATGAAATAAGAATGACTGTGACAAACGTCATTTTACAAAGTGAAGCACAGAGATGCACAGCAGGAGAAAGATCACACAGCTGATGAGTGACAGCTTTAGGATCTGAAGCCAGGAAAACTGGCTATGGCGCTGATGCTCTTAGTCACAGTGATGACTCAGGACTCACAGGAAGCTCAGCACAGGCCAGGCCATGGCGAATGAGACCAGCAAGATCTCTGTCTCAAGGCCCTTCCTTACAGCAGGCAGACAGCAAACAGCAGAAGAAGAGCAGCAGAGAGTCGTGAGACATCTGCTGACAATAAAGCAGGCCCATGCGGTGAGTCACAGGTAGGGCAGCTTCTGATAAGGCCGTCAAGGTCGGCTGCTCACAGTCAGTGGAATGTGAACGAAGCCGCGTTCCCAGGGACTGGAAGGAGCCCACCGGATGATGACTATGGGGAAAGTGTCCCAGACAAAAAGAGTAACAGGCGCCAAGTCGCTGAGGTGGGAACGCACTAGGATGCCTCAAGGAGCAGAAGGAAAAATAGTTAGATGAGTAGGTGTCATTTGGGGAGTTTCGTAATCATACGAATAATTTAATTTGCGTTTTCCGGATGATGAGTGATGTGAAGCACCCTTTCATACATCTGTTGGCCACGTGCATTCTAGGAAGAATTGTCTATTCAAGTCCTGCTGGCAGGAAGACGGGGAAATGGGGACCCACGACACCGTTGGCGAGAATGCAAAATGATGCCCCATTTCTAGGTATCCATGCAAGAGAATCGAGATCAGGCTCAGGAAGAGAGATGGGCCTGCGAGTTACAACACCAGTCACAGTTGCCAGGAGGTGGAAACACCTGCATCTCCGCCAGCAGATAAGTCGTTTGAGGACATGTGTTGGGTACGCACGATGGTATGTTAGTCTGAAAAGGAGGCAGACCTGCCATATGCAGCGGCAGGGATGAAATCAGCCAGGAGAGGAAGGGGAAGACTGCAGGGTCCCACTGATGTGAATTATCTGAAACACTCAACTGCATGAAAGTAGGGAGGCACACAGTGGCTCTGAGGAAAGCGACGAGAAAGTGCTCAACAAGGAGTATAAAGTTCCAGTTCAGCAAGAGGAAGAAGTTCTAGAGATCTCTTATACGACATGGACCGACGGCCAGCAGTCCTGTATTGTCCACAGAAATATTTCTCCTGGGTAGACCCTGGGTCACATGGGTATATTAACTGCAAAGACCACAATAAAGGAAAGAAATTAAAATGGGAGAGAGATGGAAAAACTACACTGTGACAAGCAAAGGAAGTCGTGGTCAGTCACCAGACAGGGGAGAAAACAGAGGCCCATCCAACACACCAGGAGAAGAAGTTGGAATTTGCTTAAGGCCGAGGCAACATTCCTTGAGTAGTCTTTAAAGGCGAATAGAATGATCTAATTTTACTTTTCAAAGATCACTCTGTCAAATGTGTGGAGAATGGATCACACCCTTGCCTGGCAGAGATACAGCTCTGAGGAAACACCAGCTCCCTCCACACACGGGGAGACTCTTGGAAAAAAGATGAGCAGTGAAGGGAGTATGTGTCCTGCTTAAAGGCCTTTCTCTCCAAGCATCACAGATGCTGCAGGTACTTATAGGGACAAAAGGATTTTGAGACTTATTTTAAGTGACCGTGTCAACTTCGGATACCTGGCAGAGAAGGTGCAATTCTATTTGGCAAGCTCTCTGCGAATTTCAGGGGGCTCTTTCTTATCTACGCCGGCTCTGTGTACTAATGTCAGCTGCACCAGCGAGTCGTTTCCGTGCTCCATTCAGACAGCAATGCTCCAACAGGACGGACTAGCTGGGCAGGAGGAAAAGGCTGCAGAGGTGCCCACTGACCATTCAAGCCATCTCTGATCACCAGAGGCTTTCCTCAGCTTGGCTGCAGAGATATGAATCCCTAATTCTGAGGCCTAATCCGTTTTCTTCCTACTCCTGGGCCACGAGAACTGACTCATTCTCTGGGTTGCCAAAACCAGTGATGCTGTAACCACGGCTCCCGTGTTTAGAGAAAGAGAGGCATGAATGAACAGGAAATGGGGCAGTACGCGGGACTCCAGGCCGTGCTAACCATCTTCGACCCCAAAGAGCTGGACTTGCCAGCCTACAAGCAGCCTCCTCCAGGACATTTTCTTTCCTCACTCCTTTCAATAGTTGCCCAGGACATTTTCTTTCCTCACGCCTTTCAATAGTTGCCCTCAGGATCAGAAGTAAACCTCGTGAAGATCAAAACCTTATCAGGCTGCCCAGAGATCTGGGTTCTCCAAACAGGTGCCACTCAAAACTCTTTGGGTCTGAATTTCAACACATCCATACCTATGGATCTAAAGTCCATGATTGGCTGGAGCCTTGACTAGTCAGAGGGCTCATTAATGGCTGTGCTTGCAAACTTGCATAATGTCAAATGCTTAAAAATTATAACACAAGCTGCAGAAAACAGGAGCTGAAAGTCAGTGCAGGTCTCCTCGTGAACAGGGGGAAACCAACACAGGGTCCCAAACCCTTTTTCCCCATGCATTAAGTCATCACACTGTTAGATACAATAATTTCCAACCAAAAAAAATTGCCATCTGATGTCAAAGCTAGGAGGGCCAATCCTCAGATAATCTGGAGACAAGGAGGGACCTGACAGGCTTCAGGGAGAGCAGCGGTGAGGCTGCAATTTTAACACTCTCTGAAAAACGCTCATTAAAGCTGCAGGCTAGGGGATTCTTGGACAATGAAGGTCATCCAGAAAGATATGCTAACTCTGAAAACAAGACAGAGAAAATGACTTCCAGCCCCAGGACAGCGCCCAGGATGCTGAAAGAGAGCAGCTTTCATGAAGTATACAAACCCTGGGTGGTCATGGGGTATAGATGATGGTCTTGAGTTCTAATTCCTCATGCAGGGTAGAAACTCCAAGCCATGAAATGTACGCAAATGGGGACTCTGACAGAGACAAGTCAGGTGTGGCATTCTCCCTCCATTTAGGCATGTGCACAATCCTGGAGATGGAAACTCCTGCCATAAGTGAGCTCGTGGGCAAACAGTACAAAGTAAACTGTTAAAAACGATGTCAGGACTAAGAAAATTCACGGCCAAAGAGATACTTGCAGAAAGAACCTCTACCAACAATAACCCAGAAAGAAGAAAATTGAATCCCATGGAGGGAGGAGGAAACAAAAACCAATATAGAGCAAAGACAGAAGTGAAGGTAAAGAAGAGATTTGTAAGTTAGCAAGTCAGCATTGGGGGTGCTCCCGAACGGATGGGGTTTATCAGGCGACCAGGAGGAGCGGCGATTCCTCTCTCAGGGGGCATCTCTTTGCCTCTGTCTTTGAAGCCAGGAACTGATTCTTGCTTCCCTGGCCACAAAGTCTGTTGACTCACAGCATCCAAGTTTAAATGTGTTTGCACCAGAGTGGCCAGAAGAAGACAGTACACGCCACCAACGCAATCATCGATGCACAGCCTAGCCCGCCCACCTGTTCATGTAACCAGACCGACACGGCTCCTGTGCTTGGCGCTTGAAGAAGCTTTGGGCAGTGGAGGGCTTTTTTCTTGTTCTTCACTGCACTCACTATCTGTTGACCTCAGCATGGCCTCCCGCGTAGCACGTGTGAGCTGGAAATGGCAATGGTAGAAAAATCACACGATGTCAGCACTCACCAGTGCATTTGAATGTGAGCCTGTTGGCAAATTATAGGCTGTCACTCTCCAATGAGTGAGTTGAGATGAAAATGTCAATTTGAGCAAGTGCCTTTTTTCCCCTCTTTGCACTACAATTTGGGGAGGTGACACAAATATCATAAAGCACATGCCTAATCTATGAGCTTTAAATTCAATTGTGAGAAGAGAAAAGAAGGAGAGAGAGAAAGAAGGGGACAACAGGATTGTTACGGTCTTTTGGAGCAATGAATGTGGGCAATGTCAGAGGAATGACAGGGAGTAGACAGACCAGACCTTCTCCATCATGCAGCGGTGATGTCATGGAGAGGACAGCAGCTTGGTTTCAAAAGCAGCAGCGCAAGAAGAGGAGAGAGAAGAGAATGAAGCAACAGAAACATGTCTGCAGGAGGCTCAGCCTCAGTGAACAAAGGGTCGAGGCTGTGAAAGATGTTCTGAGGATCGAGAGCAGAAGCAAGTCCCCCACAAAGTCTCCACAAGGACAAGAAACTGTTTGAAAACATTGCTATGGAGAAGACCTTGGACCTGGTGAGGATGGGGTGCTGTGAGATCCCATTCAAGTCCTATGATATTAAGACTTAAGAGAAAGCAATTTCTGTGCTTTAAGCCCCGCAAAACAAAGAGACCAGGTGATGGGAAGAGTTTGTAGCAAGCAAAACTTAAGACAGTGATGTTTATTTCTTTGAAAGGGTTTCTTGTCCCTGTCCTGGGCCCCAGGCATGTGGAACAAAATGTAAACACTGAAAGAGAGAACAATTAGGGGACACTGCCTTAAGGGCTTGATCCTTCCAGATTCAGGTTCATGAGCTGGGAGCTCAGGGTCAAGGTCACTGAGAAGCTGGAGATAAAGGCTCAGAACTTATCACACCCTCTGCCCAGGAAGCGCCAGGGTAGGGTCAGGTTCACAGAAGGCGACCATGCAAGGGAGTGGGGGAAGCTCTCTGGGCTCCTGGAAAAAAGGGGCGGAGGGCACTTCAGGCGATCCTCACCTGTGTTTCTCTCCTCCCTCTCCCTCCAGGAAATGTTTCCACAGCTTCCAGGCATCCGAACTCTGTTGCCTTTTATGTACTTTGACAGCCGAGAAATCATTGGAGCCGGAGTCTTTCATCTTTCCCCTATTTGATGTGAGCGTTGGGTAAGACTTCTAAACATAATAAAAGTAACAGCTCACACTCACCAAACATTGACGAAGAGCAGGGGATTAGTTGATTTAATCCTCACAACCATCTTGGAGGTAGAGACTAACATCTCCCTGCACCAGTTAACACTCAGACTCCTGCTTAGCGTGTCTGAGTTGGAGGGAACCCAGGCCACCGACTCCCGAAATGCAGGCTTGACATTTACTCCCCGAGGTGACCCACCTCCACGGCATGGTCACAGCCAAGGTGCTCACACTGACAACTGCAACTCTGTCACCAAGAAAAACGCCAAGGAAAGATGCCCTCATCAGCCAATGAGACCTCTGGGAAGAAATACTAAAAAATCTGAAGGAGGGGTTCCTCTCCTAAGTGGCTTTGCCCCTGCCTGCTCGTAAGGGGCTATAGATGACCTTACAGCCAGGACACTTTTTTTTTTAAACATGAACACATTTTACCTTCACGTACAGTTTTAGAAAAAAAGAGCAGCTGGCACAGAGGTCCATCCTCAGTCAGCCCATCCCCGCCCCATCGCATCACACCTTTTTCCATTATGAACATCTTATGTCCCTGAGGTACATTGCTTACAAAGAGTATGTGTTTTTGTTTTTGTTTTTGTTTTAAGTAAAGGTGCAGGCAGGAATGAAGATGAGCAGAGGCAGGCAGGCAGGAAGAGAGAGGAGACAGAAGCGCTTTTAAAATTTTTATTTAGTTTTTTAAATTGGTCGTTCTCGCAGGGCCTCAGGACACAAACCTGGGTCCTTGGGATGATGTGGACTGTGCTGGCCAAAGGCAAATGACTAAACCACTACTCTACTAGGATGTGCCTTATACGTTATTTTTTAACTACACCCATAGTTTGTATGAAGGTTATTTCTTTGTGCTGTACATGTCTCTGAGTGTTGACAAATGAATTGTGAATTTCCCCCACCATTACAGTATTATACAGAATAATCTCACCACCCTACGAAGGTCCCTGTGTTCCACCTCTTCCTCCCCTCCACGAAATCCTGCTCATCTTTTCACAGTTCTATAGATATTTTTCCCCAAATATCATATAATTGGAATCCTATAGAATGAAAGCATTTTGACAGGCTTCTTTCACTCAGCAAAATGCATTTAAGTTTCCCCCAGGTGTTTTGAGAGCATGATATTGATGAAGATATTCTATTATACAGGTCTGTCCTGGGTTACTCATTCACTTATTACAGAACACATTCCAGGATTGGGCTATTATAAATAAAGCTGCTATAGATACTTATGTGCAGGTTTTGGTAGGCACCTAAGTTTCAACTATCTGGGGTAAATACCTAAAAGCGTAACTTAGGCAGCTTTTTTGAATTTTAGTTATTTTAATAGGTGTGTAATAGTATCTTGTTATTTTAATCTGAAATTCCCTAACAATATATGAGGTTAAACATCTTTTCATATGCCTGTTTTGGCCATTTTTTTTTTTAAGAGAGGTAGAAGAAGTACTTTATTTTTTTTTATTTAGTTGTTCACTTCAGTTGCCCCCCACTGACCTAGATCTTAAACCAGGAGCCTTGGGATGTATGTGGGACTGCTTGGCCACCAGGGTGAGCCCGCTATGTATTTTGTGGGTCCTCTGCCCAATTTTTTAATTGGGTGATTAGTTTTCTGAAAGTTAGTTTTACGTGCTCTTTTTATACATTCAGTAAATCTCCTTTATCAAATACGTAGTTTGCAAATATGCTTTCCTCACTGTGAATCATCTCTTTATTCTCTTAAATATCTTTCTCAGAGAAAAGCTTTTCATTTTAATGGAGTTAAACTTATCTTTTTTTTTCTTATGCAGTATGTTTTGGTTTTGTAGCTAAAAATAATCATCAGCAAAATTAAGATCATTTAGATTTTCTTTTATGTGATCATCTGGAAATTGTGCAATTTACATTTCAGATTTATTTTTCATTCATTTTTTGTAAATTTTTTTAGCCTACCAATGTCCACATGACTCGTGACCATTTGTTGAAAAGTCTGTCCTTTTGGCATTGCCTTGTCTCTGTTCTTTTGTCAAAGACGAGCTGACAATATTTTGTGTGGATTTATCTATAGTTTATTCCATTCAATAGACCATGTGACTATCCTTCACCGATAGTGTGCAGTCATGATTAATGTGGCCTTGCGGTCAACAGTAAAGCCAAGGTAATGTCTGTTTTCCGACTTTCTTTGGTCTTTCCATAAACACGTTAGAATCAGTTTGTCAATTCTGTAAGATAATTTGGTGAGATTTGTGGTTGTGATTGAGCTAAATCTACAGGTTAGGTTGGGAAGAATGGATATCTTCACAATATTGAATTTTCCGGTAAATATACACTATCTCACCACATACTTATCTTGATTTCTTTCTTCACAGTTTGATAGTTTTTACCCTATAGACTAAACACATACTTGTCTACATACTTGACTAGAATTATGACCAGCATTTTTTCTTGGTGCCCTCTGACCTCTATTTTCTTTCTCATTTCAAATTCCCATTTTCACGATGAGTAAATACAGAAAATTAGACTTGTATACTAATCTTATCATCTATGACCTATTGGGTACAGAAGGTTTTTTTATTGTTGTTAGTTCTTTGGGAATTTTAACACAGACAATCATGTCATCTGCAAATAGAGATAGTTTTCTTTGTTCCTTTCCACTTCCAATACATTTTACTTCCATTCCTTGTGTTACTGCATTAGGTGAGATTTTCAAGTACAATGTTGAACAGGAATAATGAAAAGAGACATCATTACCTTATTACTGATCTGAGAGTCACCTAGTTTCTCATCATTAAGTATGATTTTAACTGTACAAATATGTATAGCTCTTATCAAGTTGAAGAAGTTAACCTTCTTTTACTAGTTTTTTTGAAAATTAGCATGCTGAGTCAGTTGGATCTTGTCGAAGACTAATTTTCTATCTATTAATATTATCATGTGACCTTTTTTCTCTAACAAGTTGAGATGATGGATTATGTTACTTGGGTTTTGAAATTAAACCACCCTTGTAGAGTTTTGAATAAAACATATTTGTTGCAGTGTAAGATAAATTTCATATATTGTTGGATTCTCTTTTCTATTGTGCTGTTGAGAATTTTTGCATCTGTGTTCATGAAAGATATGGGTGTGCTGTTTCCCTTTCTTATAATGACTTTATCTGGTTTTGGTATGAAGGTAATGAGGACCCCAAATAATGACTTAAGAGGTGATCTCTCTGCTTCTCTCTTCTGGAACATGTTGTAGAAAATAGGTGTTACTTTTCCTTGAAATAATTGGTAGAATTCACCAGTGAAATAATCTGCCTGGTTCTTTCTTTTTAAGGAGGTTATTAACAATGAATTCAATTTATTTGATAAGTTTAGCTCTATTCCTCTGTACGGACTTTAGCAATTTGTATTGAAAGACTTGATTTATGTAATCCAATTTGGGGACATAGTTCACAATATTCATTTGCTATCCTTTTAAAATCCATGTGATCAGTAGTGATGGCCCCTCTTTCATTTTTGTTATTAGTAATTTATCTTATCTACTTTTCTTGGTTAACCTAATTAGAGGTTTATCAATTCCATTGACCTGTTCAGAATCCAGCTTTTCACTTCATTGCTTTTTTCTGTTGATTTCCTGTATTCAGTGGTAGTAATTTCTGCTCTAATTGTTACTCTTTCTTCTACTACTTAATTACTTTAGGTTTATATTGTTCTTCTTTGTCTAGATTTCCAAGATGGAAGCTGTGAGTAGCGATCCTTTTTACTTTTCTAAAATATACCTTCAGTGCTATATATTTCCCTCTACACTGGCAGAGGGTAAAGGTTGGGAAATCGGCTTCATGGGTGGATTCTTTCAGAGCCTGAATCTGCCTTTCTGTAATACCAATTTTACAGGAAATTTGCCCAAACAGAAACATCCAGCTCTAATATTAATTTCCTAAAATAACTGGCATTCAAATTCGGGAGTACTTTCCATTCTTTGTTGTATCTCTTTTTCAGTTGTGGTAACTATATATAAAACAAACAATGTGCCATTGAAACTGTTTTAAAGGTGTCCCATTCAGGGTCATTGATACACTTACAATGTTGTCCAAGTGTCACCAATAACTTGTTGCAGAGCATTTTCATCACTCGCCAAAGAAATTCCAATATTCATTAACCATTACTCCCCATTCACGCTTCCTCTAGCCTCTGACAGCCACGAAGTCCATCTCTATGTATAGATTTGCCTTTTCTGGAGATTCCTTGATGAATGGCACTCTGTTTAGGTTGAGTTCAATAATAGTGCATAAGTGTAGTTTTCTTTGTTTTTAATTTCTCACGCTTCACGTGGTCTCCCACTGAATCATTGCAATCATCATGCTGAGAGCTGTATCATCATCAGTTGAGAAAGTGTCATAATTGATTTGATCATCTTTTATTTGCAGTTTGTCCCAAAGTGTCTTTGTGATTTTGTTTGACTTTATGACTCTAGCTAACACCATAGTGAACATCCTCATATGGTTTTTTTTCCAGGTTGTTGTTATTTCCTTAGATGCGATGCCGCCTGTAGGTGGAATTCCCAGCTAGAAACACAAAGCATAGTGGTAATCTTTACACTAGCCGTTAATACCACCAAATTGTTTTCAGTCAGATTATGTTCCTATTCAACATCACTGGCCATTCATGAAATACCTGTTTCAACATATCCTTATCAGTAGTGGCCATAATCTTTTCCTCTTCTTTTTTTTCTCTATTTGAATCTCCTTGGTGTGTGACATATGACTTTGAAAACAAAGATGTTTTTAGCTCTTCCTTTCCCTCACCGCTGGCAGAGTGATTTTCTCAGAAAAACTGGCATATCAAGCCAGATAACATTTCCAATTTATCGCTCCTGTGAAAGCGACTGCAGGATAAGAACAAATACAGTCTGTGTTCAATCTATTCAATTAGAACGGAACAAGGAATTTATTTCAACACATACAAATCAGCAAATCCCATTCTGGTTGAATCCCATTTAGCATTTATGTAGACTTAATTAAATCACCGATGGGGTTTCTTACAAGGAGAACGGCCTTCAGGAAATGTGCTTGCTAAATACTCTTCCACAATGGTTGGGAATGGGTAATAAATAAGTGAAATAGACTGGTTCCCAGAGTTCCTTGCACTTCCCCCACATTTCTGCAGGAACACTGAGCCTGTAAACACACCATGGGGTGTGGACAGGGGAGCATTAGGCTACGAGATTCCTAAGCATTAGTCTGTCCAAGCTGCTTTCAGCAGCAAGCCTGCCTTCTAACACAGGACCAGGATTGTCCCTCTAAACAACCCAGCTCGCATCAGCGTGGACAAGCAGGCAGAAGGGAGGGAGAAAGAGGCCATTACTGACAGCCATTTTGAAAACCATGGGCTGGCTCTGCAAATAAGCATGCTTTCCCAAAGTCCCCTCTCCTTCCTTTTCTATATCCCCTCTCAGTTGGAAAGTGTCCAGAGCAAAGTGGTAAATGCCATTGTTATGAGGAACCAGGTTCCTGTGCCTGTAGCACCCGAGTCAGTATAGACTCTCCCACCCATCTCATTACCTCTCAGGTATGGGGCCAAGCTTGACATGGACACACCGGATCACCCTCCAGGAAGGAAGACCTGTAACGGTGCCCATTTTACAGAGGAATGAACAGGGCAAGAGAAGCTCATGAATGCAAGATAAACAGCAGGCCTGTTCTGTCTGGTTTCCTGACTTCAAGTTCTAACTGCTGTCTTATATCCATATGATAAAAAACAGAAACCGAAGAAGGGATTTCCTAGACACCTGTCCAGGTGTTCAAGGAATGCGCCCACATAACTGCCCAGGAGCGCTCACTCCCGCGAAGCCTGGACTTCCCTGCTTTCAGCCTGCAGTAGAATCTTGCAGTTCATTCGACCTGAGGATGGGATCCAGCATATTAACAGATTGGCAGGGTAAGAGGAGTTTTAAAAACTGCTCTGTGTTCAGTCAAATCTTGTCTCCCTAATTTCTTCTCATGGAACTGCCAGTCTCCAAAAATTGTGAAGTCTATTTGAAGGAAACTACTATAAATAGATTCCTTCCCAGGAAGACGGAAAGGACCTTGGAGCCATCTCATCTATCCCTATCAATTTATAGCAGAGGACCTGAGAAGGACAGTCATCTTGCCAGGATCACACAGAGTCAGAGGCAGCCCCGTGGTCATTATTTCCTCCACTCCCTGCTCCCTCCAGGAGAGCAATATCACTTGTCGTTTCTTTGACAGACAGAGGATGGTGTTTTCCTTGGATGGCGAGTTCCCACTCACGTGGCTGGTCCTTGTTTACCAAGATGCCAACTCCATTTGCTTGGCTTTGCAGGCCCCAGGTGGCGGTGATGTGGTAGGTTAATAGCCTCTTTGAATATGAAGACATGTGAATTGGGAAGCAGCTGGGTGTAATGGAAAAATAAATTTGAGCGTTGAAGACTAGAGTTGAGATTCTGCTTCTGCAGCCTGCTACCTCTTTGATCTTGAAGAGCAGCGTAATCTCTCTAAGCCTGTAGTC
Organism: Solenodon paradoxus; assembly: GCA_004363575.1. Classification (NCBI taxonomy): domain Eukaryota; kingdom Metazoa; phylum Chordata; class Mammalia; order Eulipotyphla; family Solenodontidae; genus Solenodon; species Solenodon paradoxus. The sequence continues at coordinate 173,775 of RJWH01002019.1, read as the reverse complement.
TTCACCAGTGCAGTCCCTGTGTCTACGGAGAATCTGACACCTGCTGGGTGACACCTCCCTACAGTCAAACATAACTCATTCTTCTAAGTCTTTAATAATCCTTATCAGGCTGCTGGAATCAACTTCATGCTCCATCTGTGACCCCAGGCTATCATTTAATAATGCTAAGCCTGTTTTATTGTCCATAAAGTAAGAGTAATCATAGAAGCTACTCCAAGGGGTTGTGGAAAAGACTAAATGAGAGTGTAGGTAGAGAGCCTGGTTCTTATTAAACACCCCACTTGTCCTGCTATCTTTCTATGTACACGTGGTGAGAGGTGGCAGGAGATGGAGAGAAAGTTCAGAAGGGACCATATTTTCAATGACTTGGAATGTTATACTGTGGGCTTGAACTTATTCTTATGAACATCAAGTTTTATGGCACTAATTCAAAATTGTGAGAGTCTTGGGAAGTGTGATTCTACCTTGCTGGAACTAAGAAAGGCAAACAGAACTTCCTTTCCACCTTCCTCCCTTTTTTCCAATTTCCTCTCCTTTCCTTTCTTTTTCGGCTTGGACATCAGCAGATCTCATTGGCAAAGTTTTCTCCTTTGGTTGCCAAATTCCCAGTGGGCTGCCCCTCCCAGATGCAATTTGCCTAACCCCATGTGGTAGTGATCACAGGAGAAGTTTAAATCACCCCACTTGGCAGAAAAGCACCCCCCACCCCAGATCGTCTTATAATTTTCTTTCTTCCTCTCTTCTGTCCCTTGTCACCAAGGCATTAGAGCCTCTGTCCTCAGCCTCCTCCTCCACTCTGCCTGTCTGATTCATGTGTTGATGTCTGGATTCTAACCCAGCTGCTGCTGTGAAGTGTGCGATCACAGGCAGGGTTTATTAGCAGAAAAGCATCTGTCAGGATTGAGCAGGAGAGTCTGGAGCATGTTTCACATTCTCCTGAGCTCAGACTGGGACAAGGAGCGAGGCCACCGCCACACTGGTATTTCCCAATATTGAACAATAACTTCTATACTAAATACTTTTAAGTACATCAACTTTGATTTTCTTAATAACTCCAGGAGACAATGTACTGTTATGTCTATTTTATGAATGGAGAAATGGAGATCTAGAGCCATTCGAATCTTGTCCATCTTTGTATATCATGGGCAGAGATGGCGTTTAAACTCCAGCTTGAGAGTATAAAGTGGGGACCTTTTGCCTGAACTGTCTCCCCTCGAAGACTCTCCCTTCACAGAAAAAGAACTGAGAGGCTATTTCTCGCACATTCTCAGAGATGAGACCAGAGATCATGGCAACCAGAGCATGTGACATCTGTCTGAAAGAGAAAGAAGTAGGGCTGGAAGGAAGGCTGATCTGCAGGAGCAGCAGCTGTAGACATCTGAGGAGGAAGGTGACCTGGGGTGCACTGAGCTTCAGACGCCATGACTGGAGGGCGAAGTGTAGACAGGGGCCAGGGAGAGGTGACTTTGGAAAGACAGAAAGAGAATCCAAACCTAAAAGTGTTTTGGAAACGCTGATGAGGAGCTTGGGAAGCTAGACAAACCCAGGACCCTGACGAATTGGCTTTTCATTCAAAAAGAAAAAAGCTCTGGTGGCAGTGTACACACGCTGCTCCGTGTCACTTGGAGCTGAGGAATTCAGCACCATGGAGAGAGGCGAGCACGCTGATTTCCCCACCTTCCCTCTCTCCACACTCCTGGGCTTGCTAGGACAGGTGAGCTACAATTCATATTTATTTATTTTTTCAAGGAAAGGTGCAGGCAAGAATGAAGGTGAGCAGGGGCAGGCAGGAAGAGAGGGGAGGAAGAAGCCCTTTATTTATTTTTTTTAGTTTTTCACACTGGTTGTTCCTCCCCTCCACCAGCCCTGGGACCTGCCTTGGGATGTATGTGGACTGCACTTGGGTAGAGACAGCTGATCAAATTGCTGCTCCACCAGGACATGCCAGTGCTGAATATCTATTTTAAAGGAGATACAATCTTATCTTTATAAACACCACTCTGACTTCTTTAGGGAGGAAGGACTGAAGGGAGACTTACTCATAGGTGGGAAATAATGGTGACTTCAATCATGATGGAGTAGAGATGGAGAAAGGGATGGAAAGAAAAAGTATATGCAAACATATGTATGTGTGTACATGTACATACGTGTATGTGTATACTTTCTCTCTAGATGATAGATATATACCTGTAGACATAGAGGTATCGAGATACAGATGTCGATGTAGATAGAGGTAAAGACAGAGAATTTTTAGGGAATGATCCCACCCACAAAACTGGAAGCCAGCAAGTCCAAACCTGAAGGGTAGGCCAGAGACTGAGGACCAAGGGAAAGAGATGCCGAATCCCCTGGTAATCCACTAGCACAATTCCCTTCTTCTCTGGTGGGGTCAGTCTTTTTTCCCTACTGAGGGCTTCAGCTGATTGGTTATTTGTTTTACTCAAAAATCTACTGGCACGCCCTGATGGCCAAGCAGCGAGTTCATTCACTGGACACAGGCCACGTACATCCCAAGAACCCCAATTCCAGTCTGGGGGTCAGAAAACCAAACAAGATGAACAACTGAATAAAATCAATAAAGTGCTTCTTTCTCCTCTCTCTGCCTGCCCTTGCATCTTCATTCCCACCTGGACCTTTCCTTAAAAAAAAAAAAAAAAAAAAAATACTGACTTAAAGGTTAACTTCATCTGAAAAATCCCTTCACAGAAACATCTAGAATAATATTTGATCCAATATCTGCGCATGGTGGCCTATCCAGGTTGACACATACGTTTTACCATTACGGAAAAATTCTAAATACCAAAATCTGAGGTTCTAGAATGAGTATTATATAGAGCAGGGCTCAGTGACCTAGAGCCTCCTGGGCCAAAATCTCACCTGCCACCTATTTTGGAAAATAAAGTTTTGCTGGAATTACAGTTACAGCCATTCAGTTACATGTTGTCCAAGGCTTTCAGACCACAATGACAGAGTTGAGTATTTGTGACGGAAACCACAGAGCCCACAAAATCAAAAATATTTACTCTCTGGCCCTTTGGAGAAGCATGCATACTCCTGAGACGGATGATTAAACACAGATGTTGGGAACTCAACCTTCATACCTGAGCTGGAGCCACAAATGTAGACAAGAGTGTGGATTCGAAATGAGGGCTCTCTAGACGGAGTTCTGAGGTTCTCTGACATTTCGGGGTCAGGCAGAGGAGTGTGACTGCAGAGGACAGTGGCATGACAGTAACTGAGAGGAAGACATCTCGAGGGGAGGCGAGTCATGTCACATTCTCCTGAAACATAAGTGACCGGGGGGGCTCTTGCCCCCTGGGCTTGGCAACATGGAAGTCACTGGTGATTTTGAATGTCAATGAAATTGAGCAAAAGAGACTAGATATAGAATAAAATGTTTAAAAAGAGAATGCAGGGAAGCTGATCGCTTAAGAATAACAACTGGTTTTCAGAAGCTTTTGCTATGAAGCAAAGATGTTACAGGAAGGTGGCCATGGACGGAGAATGAAACTTTTCATGAAATACAACATACCCAGAAGCCAGCATAAATCATGGATGCGCTGATCAAACATGCCACAGAGAGGGAAGCATACCTGTGCGTCAGTCCTCAGATATAGGACAGAATGTTACCAGCATCTCAGAAATCTTTATAAGGACTTGCATGTTCCTCTCTCCCCAGAAGTGATATGCCTCACTTTCTCAGCTGCTTGCCCACAGACCCTGTAACAGTGACTCTTCTCTTTAGTCACAATTTCTGCTGAGCGATCTCCACTTGGTGGCTTCAGCTTCCATTGTTCTCTCTCTTCCCCCTTCAGCTCATGTGTGGTAACACTCCCCACGCCCCACTGTTAGTTACCTGTGGGCATTTCACCTGTCCTCTCCTTGATAAGAAGTCTTTACATTGACCCTTTGGGTGTACCAAGTATTTTTTGCTAATTTTTTTATTTTTTAAATATTTCCCTGTTCTTATTGATTATTCTCTCTGACCCCATAGAATCATCCCCAAGAGTATATACATGTTCTAGTCATTTCCATGAACAGTAACACTTTAAAGCCATGTCTTATCAGGGCTCTCTTGCTAGACAGCATGAAAAAAAACTGGTCAGAGAACCAATGTTGCTAAGAATAATTAGAAAGGATGAACAAAATACAAGATAAAAAAATAAAAAAGCACTCAAACAAAAACCTCATGCAGTTAAGGACATAGAAGAACCATCAAGCAGCCAGGACCTGAAGAGTTAGGAGCCTGAAGAGATGGGAACTGTTAGAGGTAAGGCTAATCTTTGACACTCTGTTATTCCTCGAGGAATCTGAAGTTTTATAGCAGCAGAGGACAAGAAGACAAGAGCCAGAACACAGAGTAAGGAATAGACTTCCTATAGTCTCCTGAGGCTGAAAAAATGAAAATTAGCTTAGCTCATTATTTTTAGTCAAAGGGAAAAAAGCAAGTCAGTGGGTATAGGCAGAGGTGGAGGAGGAGGAAAATGGGGTAAAGACAGTTGTCTAGTGAAGGAAAAAATAAAACAAAGGAGCATTTACTGTATCATACACGGATGTAAATTTACTAACATGTATACCTTAAACCTAATGAATGTTATAACGCAATATTCCTTCAATACAACTTTAAAAAATTGGAATTGGGTCCTAAGTTACCAAAGCAGCTAGGAATTAAAGGGCCAAGTTTACCAGTGAAAATCAAGGCTGCAACTCTAGGCCACTTCCTCTTGGAGGACATCACAGGACGAGATTAAGAAGCTCAGCATAAATGTCTAGTAAGAGACTTAGAATCTAAATAGAGGTTTTGTTTTCAGGGTTCCCCTCAGGTATCCTTGATGGGCTGTATCCAAGGATTAAAGACAAGATAGAGGTAAGTTCTTATGTGGCCTAAAATCTAACCTTAAATGAACTCAACATCTGCTTGGGTTGCCTGATCTATTTCAGCCTAGCTGTCTTCCAGCAGCTAAAATAAACACCTCGAGGAAAGAGCATCATTCCTAGACTTTTCAATGCAATGTTTTCATTACAATTTTTCACCAGCGATGTGCAGCATTCAATAAAAAATTATTGGACATATAAAAGAATGTAAATCAGAACTATAATAAAAACATACTCAGAGATGATTCATATATTCGGACTTTTAAAAAATATTCATCAATATGTTTAACCAAATAGATTGAACTGATGAGACAACAGAAACTTGTTTCACACGGGAAGCTGGGAAGTCTGAGATCAGGGTAAACATCTCCCTGTCTTCAAGATCACAGTCCATGATCTGCTTGTTGCACCTCCAGCTGGTCAGCCCGAAGGACTCAAATGATTCATTCTGGAGAGTGATCTCCAGGCACACAGAGAAAGGAAGATAACAGATTCAGGGCAAAAGCAATGGAGGACAATCTGTAGACAAGGGACCAACTAAGGGTGCAAAGTCTTTGAGAAAATAAGAGGCAATGAAAGCAGAGTATAAAGTACTCATCTAACAATAGAGGCTATATCGTCCGTCCTTGTGTGCCCATGTGTGTGCATGAGTGTGGGGTGGGGGCGGGGGCTGCTGGTTTTTTTAAGTTTTCTCTGGTATGAAGTTGACAGATATTCCTTTATAATTAATGCATGTCTTCATTTTAATATTTATAGCAAAATTTACCTTTGTAACTATTGCAAACCATATAATGGAGCACACTCACATTGCTATGCAACCGGATTTTCATCATCTCAAATTAATATTCTGGACCCACTAAACATGAACTCCCTATTTCTCCTTCTCCCCTATTTCATACATCTTAATAAGAGGAAAATCTAAGAAGAGAAATCATATTGGTAGATTGGTGATGAAGTGATGGACACCTCCCTCCACTGACTTCTGTTTTCTCAAAACATGTGAAGTCATATTGTGGCATGGGAATAGAGAATGGGGGAGTGGGAATGAAACATCTAAAGAGAGAAGAGAATTTATTAAATAGTCATTTAAAAAAGGAAAAAATCTTACTGGAGAATGCGGGATGGCAGAGCAGTACTGAGCATCTGTGTGAGGTCCATGGTTACGAATTTGGAATGTAGCTAGTTGCTCTACCTGTTTGATTTTTTCCAGTCATTTTAGCTAGAGAAACAGAACCATCTGAACAAGGTATATGAAAAAGAGAGAGACAAGGGAGTTAAGATGTTTTCATGGGCATAACTAGAAAAATGGGTTATGAAATCCAAGCTGGAGAAGGAAGCAAGTGATGATAGAAGCTTGAATAATAGAGGAGAGGTGATGTGATTAATGAAACAGTGTGGTTACAAAGAGAGAATCATCACTGCAGTGAGGGTTCTGGCCTAGGTGAGTAGGCAGGTTAACTGATAGTCTAGGACCGGATTTTATTGTAATAAATTTTAAATGTGGAGAAGGCATGAAATGACTGCAGCAACAAAGCTTAGGTATGAAGAGTAGAGTGAGTGACAGAGATAGAATAAAATAAAAAGGTGTTTGGAAAATAGGCCAACAAACCAAATTATCAGTCACATGGATTTTTTGAGCAACCAAGAATGATGGTAAGATTTGATATGGGAAGAAAAATTATGAGTCAGGACCTAATATATTAGTGAATGAAGAAATATAAGATGGAAGGGTCTCCATCTCCACATTTGCATGAACACATACACGTGCGCGCACGCACACACACAGACACATTCAACTCTTTCAGAAGATATCCAATGGCCAAAAGACCAAACCTCCTAATCTTTACAGTCATTTTGTGATAGCATGAGATGATCCTCAAGAATTCATGTGGATTTCCATTGGCCACATTTTGAGAAAAGATTCTCAGTTAAGCTATTTAGAGACTCTAGCTAGTACATGCTCAAGTGCTCTCTAATTAAAATAAAATCTATTAAGGCCTTGAGATAAAATAAGTATCTAGGAAATGTTGGCTTCCTCTCCACTATTCATTTATCTTATTGAGAAGTAGCTATGTGTTTGGGTTGGAATTGACTCTACTCTCGGGTTAATCCATATAATGCCATTCCCCTTGGATATGACTGCCTGAGAGTTAGCTGGCAAACTAAGTTACACCAACACGTGGAACTCAGAACTTTTTACCACTGAGAAAAGAGATGTTGTCTCCGGCTCTGACAGGACGTCTAGATTGGCTTCAGTTACCTGACTACCATGAGGACAAAGTCAGCAGGGCAAGCCTTGAGGATAACAGACATTGATGAAGACTCCTGATCAAATGATTTCTGAAACCTATAACTCTAGACTTCTTTCCTAACATGCATCCATAAACTCTGTCCCTATTTAATGCAATTTATTCAGCACTTGAAAGTATCCTTACAAAAAAAAAAAAAATCCTCACATGCCTCCTTATGCACCTAAATCAAATAGAATCTGAGCCAGAATGTCTTCAAGACATGATATTTAACCGAAGCTGCAATATGATCAAGGCACACACGCATACCGTCATGCTCTATATCCTGTCACGCTTTATCAAAAGGTCTCCAAGGGGACTTCTGCAGCAAAATTACTGGACACTGAGCGAGCTGAGGATTTAATGTGAATTTTTTTTTTTTTTATGTTTCATTAGTTCACTAAAAAACTATTAGAAACAACAAATGAATACAGTAGAGGAACAGGATACAAAATCAATATATAAAGGAGGTGGCATTTCTGTACTCAATGAACTAGAAGAAATAAAGAAAGTAATTCCATTCACAATCACATCAGAAAGGATAAAATATCGGAATAAACAACAAAGAAGGTGAAAGACCTATACACTGAAAAGTAAAAGACCTTGTTAAAACACATGGCAGAAGACACAAAGAAATGGAAACATTGTCTGGGCTCCTGGATTGGATGAATTAACATAGCTAAAATGGCTGTCCTACCCAGAGCAAAATATAGTATCACTGCAGTTCCTAGCAAAATTCCAATGACGTTTTTTCAAGGAAATAGAATAAACAATGCTAAAATTTATATGGAATCACAAGAGATCTTAAACAGCCCAAGCTATGTTTGGGGGGTTAAAAAGAAGAAAAAAATGGAAGAATCCTGCCTTCTGATTTCAAACGACAATTTGGATTTAGATGTTTTCACAAACATGAATCCCAGGCTGCCAGTGGAAGTCCAGACTGGTTTTAGGCAAGGAACAGACAGCGTATGAACACACTTGTCAGCATCAAAAAGGTTCTTCTCTGCATATACAAGCTCCCTCCAATATGTTTTTTTCTTCAGGCTCCTGCTCCTTGAGATTGGAGCTGATTTCAGCTGTTCGGTTGTAAAATATAGCTTGCTCTGATGCCCCCAGGGAACTCAGTGGAGAGACCACTGGCAGCTGATTAGGTCAGGAATGCAGCCACATCAAACATGCCTATTGACAATCTGGCTTGAAAGCCAAGAGCTTCCCTTGTCTATTAGGCTGCTGGAGTTGGCTGGAGTTGGCTTCAGTTGGCTTCGTTGCTGTGCTCACCTAATGAGGAAAGAGACTCAGAACAAGTTCATGGAAGGACAGCAACCTCCTTCTAAACTGGCAACTAAGCTAGCTGCTGCATAAAACATCTTTTGATTTACCTAAGGGAGGAAAAGATGGGGTTTAAAAAGCTGGGAAGGAAATAGCCCATCTAGGTTCACTTTTAGAAACTTGGGCTTACCCAACTAAGGAGTGAACAGGAGCTAGGGTGGAAAGTGCATCCTCTTTGTCAGTGTTTTACTTAACAAATGAAAAAAAAAAAAATTGAGGCGCCCTCTGGTGGCCTGGCAGATAAGTCCAGTGCCTACAGCTGGCACAGTCCACATACATTCCCAGAAACATGACCTGGGCAGCAAGCAAGATGAACACCTAAATAAAATGCTTCTAACTTCTCTCTCTTCCTACCTGCCTGACTACTGTTTTATTCCTGCCTGAACCTTTCCTTTAAAAAAAAAAATGGAGTTTTTAGTTCCTGATTTCCTCAATTCCATTTGGCTGCAGAATTTTCTTTTAAATTTCAGGATCCATAACAGGTCTTTGCAGAAATGAAGCAAGTAAGGAATATATCAGGGATGACTTTTGCTCCATTTGCTTAGAAACAGGATTCTAGATATATGACTATTATAAGTGTAGGAGGCTAAGGCTATAGAGTTCAAGAACTTATCCAAAGTCATAGTGTTAATATGTGCTGTGGGCGAAAGTCAACCGGAGCCCTTCAGAGAGTAAGCTCTTTCTTCTACAACAATGGTCCTCAACTCTGACTGCACACTGGCCTCACCTGGGTTGCTTTTTAATTTTTTTAGTATTTGATCAAAATTCCTAATACTTTGAAATAAGGCTGGGACACCAAGATTTTGTAGGGTCTCCCTTAATTGGAAACCATACTTTGAGGAGTAAGAGTAACAACATTTCTCAAAATTCGATATGTATAAGAATCACCTAACATGCTGATACAAATATCTATGCGTGTGCATCTACATATGTATGTCTGTATAAACTTACACATTGACATATACATATTGAGAGGGGGAGAGAGATTTAGTAAGAGCAATTGGTTCATAAGATTATGGAGGGGAAGAAGTCCCATGATCTTTTCTTTATAAACAGAAAGGCAGTAAAGCCAATGGTAATATTCTAGTCCAAGTCCAAAAGCCTGAGAACCAGTAGAATCACTGACATAAATCCCAGTCCAAGGATATAGCAGAAGAGGAAACAAAATGTCCCAGCTCAACAGTGAGGCAGGAAAATAAGGAGGTGAATTTCTCCTTTCTCTGCCTCAATGGGTCAGATGATGTCTATTCACATTATAGAGGGTAATCTCCTTTACTGAGTCCACCATTTCGAATGCTAATCTCTTCCTGAAATGCCCTCACACAGATATACCCAGAAACAATATTTAATCTGGGGAATCCCTTGCAAGTCAAGAGGACACATAAATTTAACCACCACATCACAGTACATAAACAAGACTAGACTTAAGTCAAAGATGTATCTCATACCCCGGTCCAGTGGTTGGTTCAAGAAAGGACATATGACCCAAATCAAGTAAAACATAACCAAGGAACCAAGAGTATGTCCTAAAAGACAGAAGTGAGTCCACTTTTCCCATTGGAACTCTGAGGAGGAACTATTATATTTGTCTTGTTTTCTGAGGAAAAGTATGGATCATTGAACCAGACAACTAAACTAACATATAGTAAAACTGAAAGATAGATACAAATGAAATCCTTGGTACATCACTTCACTTCTGGATCCAACTATGCCTGAAGGCATCCCCAATGATTTCCTATAATGTGAGTTGATTTGGATTTTGCACAAGTCAGTTTGGACTGAGTATAATTTCACTTGGAATCAAAAGAAACTATTGAAGTAGTATATTTTGAAGACGACTCAGGTATATTCTATAAGAATACAGAAACTGGAAGGAAGGAAGGAAAGCAGGGAGGATGGGAGGGAGGGGGTGCGGAAAGATAATTTATTCTACAAAAACATGGAAAACCTAAAAGGAAAGACTGTTACATTAACAGAAAAAAACCTGCCTCCATTGGGTATTTTCCGCCACTCTGTAAGACTTTAGTAGACAAATGAGAGTATTTGCAATGGTAAGTTTGGAGTGGTAACTCTTACATAACGCTAAGAAAAATTTCCTTTATCCATCATTAAAATATTGAGAAATTTCCAATACTCTCCCCACAGCTGTACCTGTATTCTCACCTTAGCTCGACATCAGACCTTTAAGTGGGTGATGACAAGGACTTCATATTTTTGGTATTTTTTGGAAGATTCCTCACAACTTCTTTAAAGAATAAAAGTAGCATATAAAAGTTGCTTCATTATTAACAAGAATACAAATATTCATTTCTACTAGAGCAGCAGTTCAAGTCAGGGACTGTTATGCTCCTCTGGGGACATGTGGCTGCATCTGGAGAGATTTTTGGCTGTCACACCAGCAGAAGGGGTGTCACTAACATCTAGAAGCCCAAAGCCGCCCAGAATGCAGCTAACATCCTACCATGTATTTGAAATCCTCCAAACAAAGAGTAACTTTGCCCCAAATGGCAATCGTGCTGAGATGGCAAGTCCTCTGCTAGAGTCTTTTTGCACTCTTTCACCTAGATTCATCATGGTTGCATTAGTATAAGGTGAGGTTCGATATTCAAATTTGTTATCACTTTCTACCAAATTAGAGAATGCCATAGACTATTAAAGACTGTTGAAAATATTATTAAATATTTAGTAGTTCTATCATGCAGCAAGGAGATGTGTCGAGTCTGAATAGGCCTTGAAAGTTATTCAGGAACCAAGGTCAGTCTGGAGGTTATCTACTGTCTCTCATTGCAATGCCTTTCATTGGTGAGCTCTCACGCTCCTTCTCTTTTCTCTTGATCTGCTCCAGTCCATCTCCTACTGGTTAGCCAATTCCTCCGTATTTTTCAGGCTAATTGGTATAGGAAATGGCTACCCCAGTAGAGTAGGTAAAAGTCTAACAATATGAAAAACAAACAAACAAACAAACAAACCACTCATCAGCGACATAACTTAGGAATAACAGTTTTGTTTTTCAATTTCAACCGTTTTCTAGGTTCAGTGACAGAGTTCACGTGCAAAGTCTTAGTTGTCTGGGTCATAGTCATGTAAGGAAGAGAATATGGATGACATAAAACTAATCTCCTGGCAAGAATTGGAGGCTCAGCATATTCAATTTACTCTCCTGATGGGACACAGCTATTAATAGGAAGAATCAGGAAGAGACAGAGCCTACTTTCTATGAATGCTATTCTCACGCTGTTTGTCATTTAAAAAATTTTAAGAGCTATGTTCTTATTCACTGGTAAAGCAGTGACCATGCTTGAAGAATCACAATTCTGAATGGTTTCCAATGGGAAATGGTCTGCTTTCCAATGAAACAATGACTCTCAACTTTGACGGCATATTAGAACTATGTCTTAAATGTTTATGCTAAGAATGCACTCCCAAGGATACTGGAGTAGTTTGGATTAGGTTACAGGTATCAAGGTTTTTTAAAAGTTCTCCAGGGTCGAAAATAAAAACATGACATTAGTAACTTTGGAAAATGGTATTTTGACAGAAACGGTAAGGTTGAAGACAAAAAGAACTTTACATAAAAGTTCAATTCATATATGTAAAGTTGCTTTTCATAGAGATATGGGTTAACAATTCTCAAAGTACTTTATGTCAAACTAGAGTGGAACAAATTAGTAAATGAATGACAGATAATGGGAGCTAAGTATCTCACCATTAGGGAAAGAAATTACAGAAAAGCAAGGAGGGAAGGAGAGAATGAATTTAGATACTAGACTAGAGTCAGAGTTTTTTTTATGATTTATGTTTAATGTTTAATTATGTATAGTTACAGATCTTGCATATATAATATTACATTTACACTGTGTATATACATATATAATTATCATCCATGCAGATATGTGTACATGTGTACACACACGCAGAGGAAGAGATCATTAAAGACTTTCTCAGACATGAGTTACACATATATATCTCCCACCCCTGTTTGCTCAGAGACCCAAGAGGCAGTGACTCCCTCTAGGCAATGAGAACACTCTTGACAAGATCTTGGTTTCTAAATACCTTCCATCTTGGAGAAAAGACTGATTCTCACGCTGGGGCAAGAAACAGACCAAATGAGATGGGAATAGCTTACGGTTTCAGAAAGCAACAAACTGCTTGAAAACCACAGGGTAGAGCTATGACAGAGGGTCCAGGAATCAATCAGCAAGAACAGCCAGTGGCTGAGTCAGAGGCAAATGGAGCAAGAAAATAATGTGTCATTGGATTATAACCCAAAGTGAAACATAAAGACACATAAATCCATACTGATATGTAGGGTGGACTTAGTAACTCACTTCCAAGAATAAAACCCAGAAACTTTACAGTGGAGAGAACAGGGAAACAGCAAGTGGTCAAGGTTAATGCCATCACTGACTGTAGGTAGCAGATATTCCAGTATGAGACATGAGAAGGGCACATCACCCCTGATATTATTTCCCAAACCCACAGCCTCCACCTAATCAGAGAAAATCAGCAGACAAGCTTAAATTGAGGGGTATCTAACAAAATACCTGACTAGTACTCTTCGAAGCTGTCAAGGTCAGGAAAAGAAAGGAGGGACTGACAACCTGACATCGACCAGAGGAGACTGAGAGACATGATAGAAAAGCAACACAGTCTCCTGAACAGGATCCTGGAACAAAAAGGGGACATTCACAGGGGGAAAACTGGGGAAATTTGGAGAAAGTCTGGAGTTGCTAATAATAATGTTGATTCCTTAGTTTTGAAAAATGTATTGTAGTTATGCAAGATATTTGCAAAAAGGAAAACTGCAAAGAACATATAGGCTACTTTGCAGAAATCTTTCTGTAAAATCTAAAGTTATTCCAAAATTGAATGTTTATTTCAAATATTTCACTTCCCAGTGTTAAACTTCATGAGGAAAAATGTCTCTAGTTGATTCTAATTTCCAGGCATGGTTGAGACTAAGCTTCCTAACAATATTTAGAAGGTAATCTGTACGTATATGTATATCTACATCTGCCTCTCTCTCTATCGAGCCATCCATCTATAGTAGACCTCTCTTTCCATGAGGAGTATGTTCCAAGTCCTCCAATGTCTACTGAACCATATGTGTGTATACTATGTTTTTTCTATACATACAGATCTGTGACAAAATTTTACTTACAAATTATACCCAGTAACTGGTTAACAACAATAACTAACAGTAGAACAAAGCAATTGTAACACCATCATAATAAAGGTTATATAAATGTGCTCTCTCTCTCTCCTCCTCCCTCGCTCTCTTTTTCCCTCCCTCCTTCCCTTCCTAGATGGGGGAACTACTGTAGATGCAAACTCATAAACACATACCCATGAAATCATTTCCTTTAAAGAGCCTCATACGAAATACATTACTTTGCAGATTGTTCTCTCATTTAGTAGCATGACCTCCCACGATAGCAGGCACAGCCACCATGCCGTCATCCATTCTTGTTCCGCTAGACAGTCAGTCCACCCCGATGTGTTTTCGGGCTGCCCTGTCGTCTTGTTCCACTCGGCCTCTCTGTGAGGTCCGTGGTGATGGGCTGGTATTTTCATGGGTGGCTTTGTGAACCCTCCCTAACAGATGTTCTATCTTTTGGTGGCAAATCCTTTTCTGCTCCCCAGGGAACAATGGCATACTGTGAAGGGTCGTTCACATTTCTGGTTTGGGATTCTGTCTGCCCTTCTCAAGCCCAAAGCTGAAATGCAATTGTCCCCTGTGCACTGAGGTGAGAGACATGACAGGCTGCTCAGCAACACAGCTGCCATCAAGAATGCAGATGGGAAGGGAGCTGAGGCTCACAGGGTGGGGCATGGGAGCAGGGACATCCAGGCTGGCCGGAGAAGGTCATGGACTGTCCAGACACAGTAACCTAGAGAAGCTCTCTTGCTCCTTTCTTTACCTGACAGCCAAGGATCGGTTACAAATCAGAGCCTGTCGGCTCCCCAGCACTCCTGCTCGTCTGTGATTTTCATTTACACTTGAATAAAATACAGTCTCCATACTGTGACTTCAAGGATCCATATTTTCTGCTTTGTCTGCTACTTTTCTGACCCCATATCCTGCCAGTCTCTCCCACACTTTATTCCACTTCCTTCGCTCTAGTCACCCACCTGTCAGGCATGGACATGTCATTCATGAACATGACATAACATGACATAACACATCCATGCATGAACGCCATCCGACCTCCGTGGGGCTTAAATACCCAGCATGCCTGTTGTCGGTCACACTTGCACTCTACGTGTTCCCTTTCTGGCACATTTACCATTCTGCAAATACTTCTATTTTCCATGGCTTCTTCGTAACATTGGAGTTCCGTGAGAGCTGGCATCTAATACTTGGTTCATCTCTGCACCCCTAGTGTCTGACACAGGAGATACTCAATATTTTATTCAACAGATGAGTATATCAGTAACTGTGAAATGTTGGAGATATTTCCCTATTTGCCAGCTAACAAGTTAGGACTCCATAGTTTCACAGATGCTGGTAGAAGACACAAGACTATGGGGTCAGGATTGAAGGAAAGTGTTATATACACAGCAACAGCCAGAGTATCAGAAAGACTAAGGTTTCCCTGAACCCCAGTTTCTCCTCTATGATGCAGAGAGAGCAAGATAGCATCTGCCCATGCAGGAAGGTCCAAGACAGGAAAGGAATCTGGATCTTTTCAACAGGGAGTAAGGACGCCTGCCAGTTGCTCCAGATGGAAACCATCTCTGTTACCCAAGGTTGAAACAAACCTGTTCTATATCCAGAAGGAGATGCTATGTCTGTCTTTCTAGACTAGTCACAACACAAATATCTTTGAAAAGATGGTCTAGAGCAAAGACATGCAGAAACGGAAGAGCCTCACCGTGCAAAAGCCTCACAATGACATGTCGTCTGTGTCCAGGCAGCTCCTGGAAACCACCATTCTACCCTAATTCCCATGCGTCTGAGTGTTTTAGACGCATTAAGTAAGTGGAATCATGTAGTATGTCCTTCTGTGCCTGGCTTATCTCAGATAGGACCACGTCCTCCAGATTGCCCATATTTCCACAAATAGTAGAATTTCTCCCTCAATAAGTAGTTAAAAAAAAAAAAAATATATATATATATATATATATATATATAGTTTCCTAACAAAAAAGGACAGAAGTTTTATTTCAAGGATTTTGACCAGTATGTGTTGAACTAGTCAAACAAACCTGGCCCAGGAGTAGTGAATGTTGCCTGTACATTTCCATGATCAAATACTTTTCTATTTATTCAGTGACAAAGAGTATGCTCCAAATTTCCTTTAAGCGTTCGTTCCCTCAGCAGATGTGGAGGAGGTTGGGGGCAGCCCTGAAAGATGGGAACTGGGTGTTTGCAGAACAGCAGGACCGCACACACCTGACCTAGGAGTCAAGGTGAACTTTGAGAGGCTGGTGAGCAGAAGTTCTTATAGAGAAGACCAAAGCTGGATGTTTGACTGCAGGTGCGGGGAAAACAAGGAAATGGGAGCTCTGTGAGGATGGAGATAGCATCCTTCTCGCATATCTTTTTGTCTCCCTGTACAGTACTTGCATAAATAAAGCTCTCATGAATTATTTGTTGAAATAAAGGTAGGAACTAAAGAGGGGGATGATGTGGGCACGGCACAGCTTAAAATCTCTAGGGCAGTATGCTGATGAATGAGTAGAAAACTACCCGGCAAAACCTGAGACTTTGGGGAAAAGCAAGGACCCCACCTTAGCAATTCGAGTCTAGGACACACCCCTAGATATTTGCACCGATTTTACTCCAGGTAACCTGGACACACCCATGAAGGAAGAAACCCGCATTCCTCTTATATATACAAGAATCCATGTTGCCTGAGTGAGAGGCAGCAGCACAGGTCGTACACACGTGTGCATTCCCTGGATGTCACTTTCCCGGCCCGCAGGGAGCTTCCACTCACTGTTTCTGCTTTAACTTCCTGTGTGATCCTGACCAGACAGCTCTCTCCATGAATTCTTTCTGGACGGACCCAGCATCTCATCAGCGTGTTTCGCTCACCCTCACCTGCATCAAGGAAGGTTTTGACTTTCTTTCTAAATGAACAAGAGGCGATTTGCTTTTATCTCGGAGGAGTTCAATATCCTGGAAATCCAAATAGCTCTACCTTGACTCCTGTGACCCACGTCTCAAAACTGGAGAACAAAATTCAAAGCCTATTTTGCGACACTTTCCTGGTGACCCAGAAAACCTTCACGTGGCCTTTCGTAGCTCACCTGGGAGGGACTGAAGATTTCAGACACAAAGCCAACAGAGAAGCTCTGAAGAAACAGCGACGTTAGGAACTCTTGTCAAGAAAGCAAGCTGTGGAAACAGCGGCAGGACCGAGCTCCTTCTTGCTCTCCGCCCTGGAGACGCTGTTGTATGTGTAAAGCAGCACGACTTCCTTCCATGAAAAATCAGGAGCGACCTTGACATCTATCAGCCACAGAAGGCAGAATGGGATATTATAGAGCAACGAAATGGACTCTTTTTGAATGATAACAAAAGGGATATGAACGGTAACATTGATTTAAGACACATATAGATTCTATTTTTTTTTTTTTTCAAACCTATACACAAATGCTTCCCAAGTTAGTGGTAACCACTAACTTTGGGTGTGGGGGCAAGAAACAGGGATTGAGGTCAGTGAGCAAAAGAAATGTTAGGGGTGTCGTGGTGGAGGAAGGGTGGGACATAGTCCAGAGACATCCCCAGGTCCTGAGCTTGTATCCCAAGGCCAGGGGGAACAACTGCGATGAACAACTAACTAAAACGAATAAAAATGCATCTTCCTCTTCTGTCTACCTGCCTGCCTGCTTCTGCTTATCTTCATTCCTGCCTGTACCTTCCCTTTCAAGCAAAAAAAAAGGAGATGTTAGCTTTCTATGAAAAAAAAAACAAACTTGAATTTTACTGGAGAACGAGTATGTGCCGCGCAGCAGAGCGATCAGGCAAGGCACAGCTTTAACGGCAGACACTTGAACGTGAATCCTGGCTTGGCCGCTTACTAGCTGCGTGGTCTTGGGCACATGACTTAACCCCTCTGTGTGCTAATGTACGCACGGGCTTCCGAGGGCACTAGAATTCAAAGCATTGATGCGGGTAAGATGCTTAGAACATCGTCTAGCACATAGCAAGACATCAATAAGTGTTAGCTAATAAAATCAAGTTGAAACTACCACTCAGGAAATAAAGGAAGAGAAGGAAAGAAGGAAGTGGCGCTTTGGCTGTTCTTTCCCAAGTAAGGACAAGCTTTGCTGGGTTAGAGCGTGTTTACAAAACAAAACATCCTCTTGAATCATCTAGAAATGTCATCTTCTGTCCTCCCATCATTGGGGTAATTATCTCGGCTGGGAGCTATTTCATTAACATATACCCAATCATCTTCTGGCAACCCAAGAGTTCAGAGACAGGGAAATGTCTTCCTTTCTCTCTCCCTCCCTTTTTCTTTTTAACATAATCTAAATTTAACAAGCCCATTAAAGCAAATGTTTCAACAGGCGACACTGAACTGATTACAATATTTAATAAAGCCTACTCCGCAACAAGGGCTTTTAAATGCCAGCGAGGAGCCAGAGCTGTGCTCCATTCATCCCTTTGTGCCAAGATCTTGTGGGAGTGCGAAATGGGAATCCCCCTGGTGCCCTGTCAAAGAGAGGGAAATCATTATGAGCACCGTTAAAAGCACCACTTACAGTTCCCCATTCACATGCTAAGGTTGGGACCAGCATCTTTTGCCCATAGCAGAGCTAGATGCTATTTTAAAAAAGAGGCAAAAATCCCCCTGTTCTGAGAGCCTCAGTCTTGCTTGTTCCCACCCCAGTTTCTATATTGGGATGTGGCTTTGGGTGAGCCAGCTCAGCTCTCTGGACCTGGCTCAGGGAGACAACCAAGGGACTTGACAAAATCAGGATTTCCCTTTGCTACGCTCTGCCTCTGTGGCTCCAGTTCTGGAGTCACTTCCCTTGGCTGAGTACCTGGGGGAAGGACAAATTTTCCACGAACACTGATTCTGTGAACACAGTCTTCTGTTCCCTGTGTGCTGGGAACACCCCTGTGTTTGCTGAGGTCTCGGTCTGTCTTCACTGAAGA
This sequence comes from Solenodon paradoxus, assembly GCA_004363575.1. Classification (NCBI taxonomy): domain Eukaryota; kingdom Metazoa; phylum Chordata; class Mammalia; order Eulipotyphla; family Solenodontidae; genus Solenodon; species Solenodon paradoxus. The sequence continues at coordinate 155,166 of RJWH01002019.1, read as the reverse complement.
GTTTCCCTGCTGGGGGTCTGCCAGCAGGAAGCTTGCTGCATTAGACTAGCAGTCAGTCGAGGGAGGGGGTCTTTCCAGGTAGAAGAAAGAGGTGGATTTGCAGACTGGAAACAAGGGCGGTGAGAGTAGATTCTGGGGGTCTCCGTTCCTGAGTAGAATTACATCTCTCGGGTTGTCTGCCTCTCCGGGCACCTGAGCACAGCTCTGCCGCCAAGTCTCAAGTCCTCTTGGGTATGTCTGTCTACCTCTGGCATTTCTGTCTCTCTGGGACAGTCTTTTTGCTGTTCCCTGAGGTTATGTGTCTCTCTGGTGTTAGCATCTCAATTTCTCTCCACGCATTTCCTCCTCTCCCCAGCATGTTGATTTGCCTCCTCTTTTGGGTCTGAAATTTACTGACCTTTGTGGCTTATGAATTGTGTGGGTGTCTGAAAGAGCTGGGGCTTTCAAAGATGCAAAATTTACAGCTAGATAAAATAGAGAGTCAGCTCCTGAAAAATCCCAGGGCATCCTACTAGCCCCAGGGTAACGGAGTCTTAGGGGAGGAGTCTACCTTCCCTTGCAGGAGCTCAGCCTGGGTCCTCCCGGCTCCAGGTTCCCCAGAGGAAGAGCGGGAAAGCCAGAGAGCTATGCATCATCTGTGTTTTCCTGCCGCGGCTGTGGGCTGCTGAGAAAACAGCCCAGGGAGGTCCCTATATCAGATGGGCTGACAGCCTCCTGTACTCTGGTTCCCAGGGAAATCATGCTTTGGTTGATCATACGATTTTCTTGGAACACTAGCCTAGGCATAAATACACAGCAGAAAGGCGGGTGCCTTCCAGGAAGAGGCACAGCATGTTTTTGAGGCTGCAGCCAAGCAGATCTCGCCTTCTCCATCCTCCCTCCAGCTCCCAGCTCTGCCCCCCCGACCCCCCCCCCTCTGTCCGCTGAGACCCCAGGTTCTCCCATCTAGCATCCCTGCATTGTTATTGCCTGCTTCCCCCAGAGGTCCAAGGCCACATGTGGCCACACCCTGGTTTGTACCCCAAGATCTAATGTGATGCTTAGCACACAGAGAAAATGCCTACTTGCTGAATCTGTAAAGGCTTCAGAAAAATGGTGGGCCCTGGTGAAGTAGTGGTCTGCTACCTCAAGCCGAGCGCAGTTCACATCCATCCCAAGGAGCTGGTTTGTGTCCCAGGAGCTGCAGCAGGAGGGTGGGGGGACGACGACGACGATGACAAGGCGGGGGGGGGGGGGGGCGTGTGGCGGGAACAACCAAGATGAACAGCTAGATAAAAAAACAAAGTGCTTCTTCCACCTCTCTCTTCCTGCTATCTGCCTACTCGTCCTCATTCCGGCCTGCACCTTTCTTTTTAAAAGAAAGAATAAGATTCAGAGAGGAGGAGGTGTCAGTCAAGGCAGAAGATTTTATAGCAGCCCGCCCCCACCCTCCATGCCCATCGGGAGCTTC
>RJWH01002019.1:24418-153616 GCA_004363575.1 Solenodon paradoxus | reverse complement strand
AGGCACACGCTGGTGGAGTAGTGAATAAGTCAGTTTCCTCTGGCCTAGAGCACAGTCTGCTTGCATCCCAAGGAACCAGGTTCACGCCCTGGGGTGGGACCTGGGGGCAGGAGGGAGCAATGAATGAGCAACTAGACATAAATAAACTGCTTCCCTCTCCCTCTCCCTCCCTTCCCCCTCCCCCTCTCCCTCCCTGCCTGCTTCTGCTCCCCTGCATTCCTGCCTGCACCTTTCCTTAAAAAAAAAAAAAAAAACTAAACTAAAATAAAATAAAAGCAAACTGTCACCCAAGAAATAAGTAAAATGTTTGCTTCTGAGGAGGAGCTGGGAAACGGGGTGGAAAGGGAACTTAATTTAACCTGTATAAAAATAATACTTGATTTTTAAAAATCACATATATAAATGTCCCTATCAAATAGAAATGAAACTTTAAAGTCTGAATAGGTCATATAATGCCATATGTAGTAGAGTACTTTAAAAGGACGACTCTACCCAATGACAATGACATTTCTCATCTGGTATGGTCTTGGCAGAAAAATGCTCCCAAGAGAAGTCACATCCTAATCCCAGCACCCCCTGTACATGCGGAGGGGGAAGGTGATCCGGTATCATTCAGATGGGCTCGCTGTAATCACAGGGCTCCTTCTAAGAGGGAGGCAGGAAGGTAGGGATGGGACTCGGGGAAGGAGATGTGGTGACAGAGGCAGGTTGAGAGATGCAGGCTCAGACAGAGGGACTCTCAGCCTCTGAACTAGGTAAGTGGCCATGCTCTCCCTCAGAGCCTTGGAAGGAACCTGCAATTTGAGGACATCCTCCCTCCCAAACTGTGTGTTTGAAACCACTGAGTGCTAATTTGTTACAGCAAAATTAGTCAGTGAATACAAGGACTGACTTCTCCCGTTGCAGATGCAGAGAAAGACCTGCAGAGATACAGGAAACACACATAATGCATCATGGGTGCAGAGGCATGTTTGCTTGCTGGCTTTGCTTTCCACAAACTAAAAGCACTGCATGTGTATCTTTCTTCAACTTGTTCTTTCCTCCAAACACTATATCTGGGATACCTTTAATAGCAGTGCACGCAATCTTTGTTCCTCAACATCAGTGGGTTGTTTTTGTTTTTTAATATTGGAAAAATAAGCAAGAAATTCCTTGAGATTCAGCCTGCTTTTGCTTCTTGTTTCTAGTTCACTGACCTTGGAGAGACTCCTCCTCCCCGATGTGTCTCTCCTGTGACTCCCAGAAGGAAAACACAGGCAAGCTCAGGGGATGGAAACTAAAGAGAAAGCCGTTACTTTTTCCCCTTACTTTTTCTTTCAAAGTAAAGGTCCAGGCAGGAATGAAAGCTAACAGGCAGGCAGGAAGAGCAAGGGGGAAGAAGTACTTTCTTTTTATTTAGTTCTTCATTTTGGTTGTTCCCCAGCCCCTGAACACAAACCTGGGTCCTTGGGATGTAGGCGGACTACACTCGGCCAGAGGCTGTTGACCAAACACCACAGCATCAGAACACATCGAACATTTTTATGATGCTCTGCTTCCTTCTCAAATCTAGTGTCTCCATCTCGCAGAAAAAATAAACAAAACATCAGGCCCGAAAAACTGAGATAAGTAGTGGGATAAGGATGCTCCTTCTCTATATGTGCTGGGAAAATTCAGGAAACATTGATTCCTCAGAAACCCCGCTAAACTCTGGCTGAACACTTAGGTGTGTGGCTCTGCCCTGTTGCTGCGCCTTGGAAGATGCCCTCTGAGGATACCAGTTTCGCGGTGCTGAAGATCTAACTAAATGGGGCACCAGGAATAAAGCCCCCAGCACAGGGCCTGTGTCAGAGGTTCTGAAGACCACTCTCGGAGCTGAGGATGCTGTGGAAGAGCTCAGGACTCACAGTTACGGTTTATTACAGTGAAAGGATACATGTCAAAATCAACCAAAGAAATGGATCCATAGGGCAATAACCTTACAACTGTGCTTTTCCAGTGAAGTCACATTGAGAACACTTAATTCTCCCAGTGATGACAAGTAACGATGTGTGTGAAAAATCCCCAGCCAGGGACATTTACCCAAGCCTTGATAGCAGGGTTTTTATCAGAGGTCAACTCCATAGGCACGGAGTGACCCCCATCCAATGTCAAATTGATGCAGCCTGCCCTAAAGCCCCAGGCATAACAAAATCGTCTTTTGCCATGAATCATTCTGTTAGCACAAGCAAACTGATCTGGCTCAAAGTCTCAGATATCTAAAGGCATTTTTATCAGGCAGGCTATTCCAAGAGTATTCACCAGTCATCCCAGACCTTGGCCAAAATCTAGTCCTGAAGACCTTTGGAATGAGCAGAGCTTAGGCGAATGAGTCTGTGGAGTTAACCCTTTCCACACAATGCTTATCAGAGGAGGTGGTAAATAAAGTCTTGCTTCTCACCTCAAAAACCCTCCCCTTTTCCTGATTCAAACCAGATTGTTAATAATCTGACAGTAAGTGGCCGACACTGAGCTCCATGCTCGTGTCAAGCTCTGTGTTCAATGTCTCCTTCTCTGAGTCACATGATTTCTCAGGGACGTCACCTGTTTCCTGTTTTACAGCAGGTGCACCCAAGCCCACTGAGGTTGAGGAATGCATTTCGAATCACACTGCTGCAGTGTACTAGGAGGAGATTCAAGTTCAGCCCTGAAATGGGTCTATACTATCACCCTCCTCCATGTTTACATGAATGGGCACTGGACAGAGACAACTGGCATGAGGCTTCTGCATGGATCCCAGCAAATGCAGAAAGTCGCTCGTGTTTTTTTTAAAAGTCACTTCCCCAGAGAAGCCTTCTGTGCATCCTCAAACTTAATTCAGTCTACCTGTCAGCACCGTCACAAGCAATTTGTACTCAGGACGATCAGAAAGATGTGGAGATTTAAGTCATGAGAAGAAGTGGGGAAGGCCAAGGCGTCTTATTTGCTGACAAGGGCCAGTGGCTACCCTGTCCTTAGCCAAGGACGTGGACACAGCTGCCTCGGTCAGCTGTCACAGAAGCCAGCCTGGACAGTCAACTGGCTGCTTCTCTGGCCAGGGAAGAAACAGTTGCATGTTTGTGAGGAAAGGGTTTACTAAGGGAGAACTCGGTGTGATGTTTGTTCAATCTTGCAAATCATTATTTTAAATGCTAAATGTTTACGTTTCTTGAACCCTGAGCCAAATCCCAAATCACCCTATTATTTAAAGCTCTCATAGTTGTATGCTTTATTGCTTCTTTGAAGGACACAGGGAAATGTAATAATAATTATTTTAAATGCATAACAGCTATTTCCCTAATATGTATTGCAAGTTGCTTGAAAGCAAGAATAATTTCTGCCTTATTCATCATTACATTTCCTCCGTCTACAGCTGCACATGCCAGACGTCCTGTAAACTTGATGAATAGGTAAGCGAATAAACGAACACAGTGTCATGCTGTGTGTGTTCTCCTTAGGGTCATTGCTTACAGCCTCTGGGAGGGCTGACCACTTAAGTGGGGCATGCTCTACCGGGATAAGCAGAAGGACACTATGGACTGAATTGCGTACCCCCAGAATTCATATGTTGAACCCTACTTCCCATTATGAATGTATTCAAGAGAGGGCCTCTGTGGAGCAAAGCTAAACGGGATCCTAAGGAGGGAGCCTGATGCTACCGGATTCCTGGAACCAGAGAGCTCACTCTTCCTACCACATGAGGACATGGGGAGAAAGCCGCTCTCACCAGCAACAGAATCCTCTTCTCTCTTCCTGCTTGTCTCTGCTTGCCTCTATTCCTGCCTGCACCTTTCCTTTAAAAATAAATGCCTCGAGATCAGCTCCTATCTTCATCTCGCGGAACATAGCATGTTGGAATCCAGCCTCTCTGCTGCAAAGAAAACCCATCAGCCATCAACCACATCAACTTGAAAGGCTGAAAACCAAAGCCCCAGACCACAGTCCCAGATGAGCAACCAGGTGACGTCCAACGTCGATTAATTGGCAGCCAGGTGAGTGAGGTCATCTCCCTGCTTTCAGCTTTCCCAGAACCGGAGTTCATACCATGTAAAGCAGAGATATCACTTGCAAACTCTCAACACCATGAAAGGAATAAATTCTTGCAGTTTGACGATCTCAACTCGAAGTGGATTTTATACAACAAGAGGTAACATAGTAGAAACTACCAGAAGTCATGTCCTGTGTGACAACAACCTAAAACCTGTGACACCAGCTTTTGGCTTGGGAGACAGCAGAGGCTGAATTCCAGCAAGGAGAATGGACGCAGAAGCTGCAGACAGGAGGGAAGCTGCTTTTGGAGGCTTGAGAAGAGAAAACACTTAACGGCACAACATTTGGCAGTACTTTACCAATGATAAGGGGAGACATCAAAAATCGACCTCATATATGGATCTGATGAAAGAGATTCCCAGCACGAAGTCGAAAGGACCAGCTCCCTCTTTTGTCAGCTGCCTGGGATAATATATGGGCAGAAAGATAGCCTTAAAAAGAGCCTGCGAAGAAGCCAAATCCACTACATGGAGGCTGCTTAGTTAAGTCGAAACGAGAGAAAATATTCTCAACCTAACACTTGCAGGTTTCAAAAATAATACTGCTCCTATTTCTCAGCTTCTCTATGGAATGAAATGGACTGACTTTTTTTTACAGTATGTAAAAATCTTGAGACAAAGATCAAATCTACGGCACTGCCAACTAACACACAGCCTTGGGGCCGGATCAAGTAAAGGGCATGGCTATAATATTATTTGTTAAGGCTTCAGAGAGATATCAAGAGGTGTCTCCTAGAGTTTGCCACTAGACAAAAGGACGTGAAATAATGTGAAGAGAGTTGTGCTGTAGAATCTTGACTACACTGCAAAATAGAAAGGCATCTTTCCCATCGAGAGCCACGGTTGTATCCTTTGTGGGTTGTATGAACCCCACAAAATCCATAAAACCCAACAAAGTTTTCAAGAGAACGGTCCTCATGGGAATGACAGAGCTTGAACGAAGAGACTGAGACATTTGAAAATAAAAAGAGACCTCTGAGTCCCTATTCTATGAATAGGGAGTGAGCAGAGAGTTACTCAGTGTAAAAATAGGCCATTTCTAATGGGAAAAAAAAATAGAAGAAAAATCCAGAGGACAGAGAGCAGAGCCAAAAGCTACTGAGAGTGATTCCCGGAAGCTAGAAAGTATCCTAATCAATATCCCTTCTCTGCCTTCAGTGGGAGCTGGCAACAAACATACTGGATTTCAGAATCGCTGTGGACCAGGCCTACCTCGAGCCTGCCGGGTACCTGCCTCTAATCTCTATTTTATTCTGAGTGTGTGGAAGCAGAGGGGTCGTCTCTTTGGCTAACAGGCCTCTCTCTCCGAGGAAGCTGAGGATTTTCATTTAGATTTAGATGCCAAGATTCTGAACCATGAGGCTGAGCCTGATACTCTAAGAGGATGGAAATACTAGCAGCCTTGGGAGGAAATGGACTCAGTTTGCATGCCAGAAACACATAAATTGTGCCCATGGAGCTGCCTGCTTGAACCCTGCTTCCACTGACCACGGGGGCGACGCCTCCCGACCCCCTGCTGCCCTTTGCAATATGACCTTGCTGAGGATATGTGTGACAGTGACAGATAAAAAACAACCTAAACATTCATTGTTAGGGGTTGGGAATTGGTGGTAGAGGACATTAAAGTAACGTAATCATTCAATAGTTCCTGGAATAGTGAATGACGCTCATAATAGAAAGTAAATGAAAAAGATAGAGTAAAACAGAAGCCCACTTCATAGCTATCTGTCTCTATATTTTATAGATATCTTTACACATACACAAGTATGTACATATGTGTGATTCTGATGTGTATTTACATGCAAATCATGTTTCTCAACACACATACACATACGAAATCATAAAGCAGAGAAAAAAACTGTCTGCCTGAAACTGCAAATGTGAAGAACATTTTCTTTAAAGTGGGATATGATGGGTAATTTCTATTTGTTCTTATTTGCAACTCTAAAATGAAATATTTGTAGCTTTGGAGGTCTATCCATATTACTTTTTAATAGTGTATATGCATACACACATATATGTGTGTGTATATATATATATATATATATATATATATATATATATATATATATATATATATATACACATACACACATACACGCCTGACAATATCATGCCTCCTGGATTCTTGGATTTCAGAGCTCATCCCTCTCTAAGAAAAGGCCTGAAATGCTAGGTGTGTGAATTCTCGTCATGGCGCCGCAGTTGGCTCATCTGCATAATCTGAGTGGGCTCTGGGACTTGGATAAACAGTGGGGCGTGGTGGGAGATTGCTGGGCAACTTCCCAGAGTGGAAGAACTCTTGGAGCCCTCACCTTGACTCCCTGACCTTGGCACCCACCCCATGCTCTGGGATGTCAAGAGCCCACACAGAAGGGAGCGGAGGTCTCTGTCCTAAGCACCTACAGCCTCCGGAAGGTCCCCCACACCAGCTACTTCCTGCCCTGTCTGCACCAACGTGGCAGGAAGCAGAAGACCGCCTGGCGCAGCACAGAGCTGCCAGTCACTTGCATTCCGCAACTCTGTTTCGATGTCACATATGACACAGCAACAAGCTATCAAAACAATGAATGTTTTCTTTTTACTCTAACTTTTATCTATGTGTGTATATGCATGTACATGCGTACGTGTGTTTGTATGCATGTATGTGCACGCACACACGTGTACATATGTGTAGGTGCACACATGTATTATGCATGTGTATGCACACACATATTTCCATGGCATTCCATGTTTCCTTACCTTGACTCAGGTCTACTCTGGAGTCAGTGGAGAAATGAGAGCCGGGTGTGTTCAGCTGTCACTCAGCCTTCGCCTGCAGCGAAGCGCCTCAGTGAATCCCCTCTTAGACTGTCTGCTGGCACTCAAATAAAGTCACAGCTTGGGAGACATCGAGATGACACAAATTCCTGTCAGAGGCTATGATGAAGTTGAACCAGGATGAATGCAAGGACCTGAATTTGTATTAAAAAGTCAGTTACCCAAGGACATGTGGCTTAGCAGAAACACACATCTTAAAACTCAGACTTTTTTTTGCATTAAGCTTTTAAACATTGTGAGAGTGATGAGGCTGCCAAAAAACATGAGGTGATTGTAGACTCTATTAATAGAAGTAAAGCACCCAGAATAAGGAAGGCTATAGGCTTATTCTAACAGGGTCAGACCACACATTGAAGATTCACCTTTGCCCAAAAGCACTCAGAAAGTCATATGTGCACACTGGCGTGAATTGGGAAGAGACAAGTATGAGATGGCAGGACTCTCACACATTGCTCTCAATTAAAAAAAGAATACTCTCAATTTTAAAAAGAATGCTCTCAATTAACAAGTGTGTGCATGCATAGATAAATGATTAAGGGAATTAAAAAAAATTGAAAACAGCAATGCTCTGTCTTGATTTCATTCCTGTATTGAAAAAATATTTCCTAAACAGATATTGGATTCCCCACAGTCTTCTAAGTACTAGAGAGCAATGAGACTCTGGCCGTCTTGTATTTTGTATTTTAGATAACACCCAGTCAAACAATAAGATCATTTGGGAGAATTATGTGTATGAATCAAACAAATAGAGTGGATGAGATAGAGAGTCTCCGTGGAATACAAAAGTATTTATTTTGATTATTCAAAGAGAGTCTCTACAAGGAAATGACATCTGAAATGAAATTTAACTAATATGAAGAAAGTTATGCAAAAGAATTGGGAAGCCTCTTTCCAGAGAGCAGAAACAGAGAGTGGAAATATCTCCTAGCAGGAATAAGCTGGCATGAAAAAAAAATAAAGGACGAAAAAGTCAGTGTGGCTATCGACAAAGAGAGCAGAAGAATGGTGGTATAAACTAAGATCAATCAGGTGGGCGTGGCCTTCCTAAATTTCGACGTTGTCAATTACTCCCAAAGTACCATTGTTTCCGCCACGTTTTGAGTCTTGAAGTCAGGTTTGGCCCTCGGCGTGTGACTCCCGAGCCTAGAAGACGCCAGGAGAGCGACTAGAGGAACAGAGTGGGGATGATCTAGTTCTCATGGGTGACCTGTTTACCTCTCTGGATGGCCGCGGGTGCATTTGCCAAGAGTCAGAGTGTGTGCGTCTCCAAGAGCTATCACTTGGTGAAAACCACAGGGGGCTATTCAGCTCAACACATGCCAAGTTTTCTCATTTATATCCATATCTAGTAACCGAATCTGTCTGGTAGATAATAAGTTTCTTGTTACAGGAAAAAGTTCAAGTAACGTCGGGGTACTACCTTGAGGGGACATTCGATGGGAATCACACACTTGGCATTAGACTGAAATGAGTATTTCCCCAAGGGCGGGGCGCACGCCACAGCTGCTTCAGGGGATGTTACCGTCGTGCCATTAAATAGCATCAAATCAAACAGTAAAAAGATTGTTCCTTTTCAATTTCCTTTCAATTATTCCAGTTTTGTCAAGGAGAACATCTCATTTGTCTTTAATACCTAACACTTGCGTTGCATCTCTTTTTTAAAAGAGAAATAAATCCTTGGCTGAAGATTCTTTGCAGGTTACAGTATCTAGCAAGCTGTTTAAAATGTTACTTCGCTCTCATTACATTTATTTATGTATTTATACATTTAAGGTATGGGATATGGAATTTGTATTTAGGGAAGCCATATAAAGATGGCTTTCGTAAAGAAATTGTTGTTAAATAATGACATCAGTTTAAAGAAAAATATCATGCCTATATGGCCAAGGATGTCATATGCTATGAACTCTAACTATGGGGAAAAATCACACTAATGCTTGGCAAATAATTGACATTTAGAAAAGTGCTCAGATTTTAAAGTCCTTCCCAGTCCTGAGCTCTTTAGAGCTCATGGAACAAAATAACATTTAAATTGCTTTGTTGATTTCTTTGAACAAAGTCTACTCTTTTTTAAAAAAGCACACAGCTAAGCTTCAGTCATGCATATTCACTTGAACAAAAGAGTCATCTCTAAGGCTTTTTAGCCTCACCTTCTGCTATCTCTTTCAGGCACAAGGTTAAGAAAATCCAGCTGTGCTGATTCATTTTATGTCAGCTTAGCTAGATTAGAGTACCTGGTTACTTAATCAAAGATCAGTCCAGATGTCACTGTAAAGCTATGTTTTAGATCTGATTCACATTTAAAATTTATTGACTTTAAATAAAGCCTATTAACCTCCATTATGTGGGTGCGCCAAGTTCCATCAGTTGAAGGCCCAATGCACAAAGAGTAAGGTTTCCAAATAAAGAAGGAATGTTACCTCTAGAGTCACAAAATGCTGCCTCTTTCCAGCCTTGGATTCAAGACTGCATCAGCTTTTACCTGGATGTCTAGATTGCCAGCTTGCCCCCTGCATTTGAGGTCTTCCAGTCTCACAATCACCTGGCCCCATTTCTTCAATAAATTTCTCTCACAGACATGTGTGTATATATATGTGTGTGTTATATGTCTCATGTATATATACACGCATACTCTGTAATATATAGATATACTCTGATATATAGATATATACACAGACATATGTGTATGCAGTAAAAACATATACAAGCAGGCGTATCTGCAGTTACAAATATATAGATATATACTCTAAAGACACAAGTCTCATAAGAATTTGGTACTTACTATTAATAATATAAAAATGGGCTTCATCGAATACTACCTGATCCAAGGACTCAAAGAGGATGATTTATTTTACACATGTTTAGAAATGAGAAGAAACAAGAATTTATTACTGTAGCCTCATCACCAGCCTCTATAAGGTACCCTTGGTGGCACCAGGTTCCACCCCTCCCAGTCCTACTACAAAAGTGAAGTGAGTATTAACCCCACACAGTTCAAATACCTATAATGGTTCTGATTGTATCTTCCCCTAGTTAATTCTATATTCATCCTAGAATGTATCACTGAGGTCAGAGGGCTTGTACACACTGATTCCTGCACACAAGGGTCTGAGGGTGGACTCCCTGGAGGGAATGGATTCGGGGTGCCATTGGAAGGATTAGGGTGAGAGGATTCTGGGAGGACAAACAGAGTTCTCTTGCACTTCTCAAACACTCATGCTCACAGAATCACCAGGGGATGGGTTAAAATGAGGATTCCGATTCATTAGGTCTGTGAGTAGACTTCAAATCCTGCATCTCTAAGAAACTCCTGGTAATTCTGATACTGCTGGTCCATACACTTTTGAGGACTAATCCCTGAGGCCACATTTTCCAGAAAGTGACTGATAACCTTTCCTTGCCAGTACATCAGTAAGTAGTCAGACCAAGAAGGAAAGGGAGGTTCTGCCTCAACACAGCATTTGACCAGCCACTACTCATCCCAGCAATAGGGTCTTTGCTTTCACATCTACGAAGACCCCAGCCCTTCCTTGCCTGCTGGAGGCGTGGGCGCAAGTTTCTCAGATACATACATCATGTAACATGAGCCCCTCGGACTGCTCAGTCATGCTCAGGGGAAGGGAGGATAGATAAAGATGTCCCATTACCTGCATGCCTTTATAAAGAAGTCTGCATTCTTCAAGATTGATGCAACTCACTGGTTGGATGAGAGAACTAGCCCCAAGCTGCTGTTTGTATTTGATGAGTGAGATTCACTGGAGAAAAGCAGAGGTCAAGGCAGGGTCATATAATTTCATGGTTGAAGACTTCAGCCCATACTGCATACTTCTCAGATAAGGTGTTTATTGCTGTAGGGGAAATTTGAACTTTGTTGGACAAAGGAGACCAAAGTCTTTTACTTTGTAAATACCATGTTAGTCTTTCAGCCAAAGGCTTACCTCAGCCTTCTGCATGTGGGCTTTAAAGAGTATGGGATTTGGGAGGCATCTGACATGAGCCTTAGAGAAAATGCCTGCAGTTGGAGCCACTGCTCCAAGTTATAGGCCAGAAAATCAATAGCTGATTCAGTCAGGATTTTAGCTTATCACCAGGAATAACACTATTTTTATTATTAGGGGAATTTGATAAATCTTTTCATGGTTGATCCATTTCTCAGATATTAACCACAATGATTGTTAAACAAATAAAAATAAATGCAAAAAAAATGTCAGCATTCTCAAAAGAGGGGTGATTTCTTTCACAGGATCCTGGCATGACTTTTAATAGTAATTTCTAGCCACAATTCACAGAGAGACGAAATGGATCTTGAGTTCATGCCAGGGGTTAAGGGTTGAGGTTCAAGCCACATATCTCAGCTTCTTTGTACATTTTCATGAGTCTGAAATCAATTTCCTTGGGAAAATAAATTTGAAATGATGGAGGTTTATATCTAAAGTATCTTGCTTGATTTCATTCCATCATTTGATTTTTAACTTTACATGTTCTTGTGCTGCTTTCTAAGAGGAAAACAATTTTATGATGGAAAAATCAGCAGTATTTGTATATTTTCCTTGATTGTATCTTTCCACGAGGACAGAGAAAGTCTGTTTTGTTCAATGTGAATCACCTGGAACATTGCCTGGTACATAAGAGGCTTTCAACTGTCTTATTAAATGAGTGATATAATAGACAGCAGCATTAAAATATCTAGAAAGACATTTTTTCTTCTAACAGAGTTGGATTTCTGGTGGGAAAGATAAAATCATGTCAGGAAATAAATGTGTGTGCAAAGAAACAGGCATAAAATTGCTCAGCATGTTTCAAAACAGGCGAATGTTTTGATACAAAGGAAATGATGAAATGTACTGCAGGGGATGGTGTGACGTAGAGATGAAGATGGAGAGAAGGCCAGATTATGATGTGATTTTATCCGGTCCTTTCAACCGTAGGGTAAGAACTCAATGCAAAAAAGTTTAAATATAAGAGAAAATGTATTGGCACATGTAATGAAAAATCCAGAATACCTGGTTGTGTGATTACTTGTAGGTATTTAAATGATGTCCTCAGGAATCCATCTCCTAGTAGATTTTCGTTCAGTTTCTTGTTTTCATTTGCAGATAGGATCTCTCTTAGAGCGTCAACAGACTCAAGCTTACATCCTTCTAGTTGAGGAACCTTCTGGAAGCAAAATACTTCTTTACCCATGGTTTGAACAAAACACCAAGGTCTGCTGCTGGTTAGCTTTATGCCGTAGCCCAGGTTACATCACATGCCCACTCTCTAACTCATTCATAGAGCCCAGGGAACATTCTATTCTCATTGGCCATCCTGGATTTTATCTTATCCCTGCATCCTGGAATGATGACTGATCCTTTGCAAACGGTGTGAATTCAGTGTGGAAGAAGGAGGAATTCCTAAAGGAAAACTAGATCATGTGGGAAAGAAACCATGTCCTCTCTGCTTCTGGGTTTTAAAGAGTGCAGGATTTGGGAGGTATCAGATGTGAGAGAATTATTGAGTCTCACAGAAAGTGTCTACAATTGGATCAACTGTTCCAAGTTATATGCCAATCAATAGCTGAGTCAATCAGTTTAGCTATGACCCCAAAAATTCATAGCACGTTGCATGATCACACATACAAAGTTCTATAAAATACAAGGACAGAAAAGATGTAAGTGGTTGCTTGCATATGGGAGAAGCAGAATTTTAAGGAAGAGAGAAATTGTAAGAGAGCAAGAGAAAACTTTGGAGGCGACAGATATATTCCTAAAATGAATGCTGCCTGGGTATACCTAAATGTCAAAGTTTATCAACTTGTATACTTGAAATATGTGTGGTGTATGTATCATTTCTATTTCAGTAAAGCTTTGAAATAGTGTAAGCACAGGAAAAGGATGACGGTCAGGGAACGTTACTTATATTATTTCACAAAGCAATAAAGAGTTAGTAGAAATTTTTAATCAAAGGAGTAATGTAACTAGGGGGTTTTAAGGTTATCACAGAAACGATATAGAGACAGGATTGGAGTAGCATTGGGTGAGATAGAAGGAAGACGACTAAGAGCATATTGAGTGTTTCTCAGGCCTCAGGTTATAGGTCTCAGCCCACCTTGTCCATGAGGCTTCACTGTGGCAGCCATCTTTGTACAGGTGTAACCGACAAGGCCGCCCTTAGATCTACCACGTCTCAGGGTGGGCCTTGCTCCCGTGGCCAAGGCTGGGAAGCCGGCAGCAGTGAACCTGGCATTCAAGCACACCCACACTGGAATAGATGGGGCTAATGCCTCATGAAGAGCACAAGCAAAGGATAAGTGCTTCCTTCTTCCATCTCTCGGATGACTAATTCCTTGCCATACTCTAATCACCTCCTGGGAGGTTCCAGAGCAATCCTGTTGCAATTGCCCACACTCAATAGTTCCTTCTTCTATTGGTCTCTGCCCTTCCCTCTTTCTCACTCTCTGAACCACTTCCTGTACTAAATTACATGCATGAAACTTGCAAGTTCTGCTTTCTGGCGGTTTGGGGAACCTGACGAGGATGCCAGGGGAATGGGATAGTTTAAGGGAGTAGTGCCTGGAACCCAAATTAAGGCAATGCCAAGTTGAATGGAGAAGCAGAGAAAGATCTAGCCAAAGGAGAAACAACAGGACATGACGACTGAACTAGCAGAGAGTGGAAGAGATTATACCAGGAATGCGACGGAAACCAGAAGAAACCCCGTGGCGGACATGACCATTTTACAGAGAAAAATATATTTTTTCAGACCACCTAAGACCATGGCTCTGAGAAGGAATTTCATTTTGTTGGACATTTAAGTTATGGACAATTCAATTTTTTTAAAAAATGCTATAATGATTATTTACCCAAGACAGTCCCAAGACATTAAATAAGTCCCCTTCCGAGCACAGATATGAAAGATAAGGTAGAAAGTTCAGACATGGAACACTGGGGTTCATGCTACCTACGGACTCACCTGGATCCTCTCAGGCCAGGGCCTGGACCAGTCATCTGCTGTCCCGTTTGCACATGTCTGGTGGGTGAGACTAGCTCTCAGCCAGGGGCTTTCTCCTCCTATGGCTGAGAAGGGAGGTAATAAGTTATGCCATGTTATCCTGTCGTCAAGCAATTACAAATATCTGCCCATCTTCAAATGAAGGGATCCTAGACCCCCTATTTTAATAAAATCTTGTCAGCATCACATGGTAAAATAATAAAAGCATGTGAGATCATGTGTTCATTTCTATTGCTGGTGTAACCGAGTCCTACACATTTAGTGACTTAAAGCAAACCATCTTTAATCCCATAGACACTGCTGTCCAGTAAAAATATAGTGCAAGCCACATAGGCAATTTCCAATTTTCCAGTTTAGGAAAGTAGAAACTCATGGAAGTAAAATGACGTAGGTTAAACTAATGTCAGCCATATAGCCATTAACTCAATTATCCCCAAATCTTATCATTTCCACATGAAATCAACATAACAATAATTGATGTATTTTACAGTTTTTATTCAACTTCCAAAAGTCAGTGTGTATTTTAAACATACAGTGTACTGGTGGCAGCCACAGAATATGATGATGATAATCTCTACAACTTGAAGTAGTAGTGGATATCACATGTGCAAACAAATGCCCAAATCCTTCACTTCCAGATATATTTTTCAATTTTAAAAACTATTTTTTAGCTTCCAACTGGGGTTATACTCTCCTACTGAATTAGGAGTTAAGGTTAACGGTACAGAAGAGGCGATAAGCAATTCTAGGCTGACTGTCAGCCAACAGTCCTCTATCACTCACTCTTCCCACCTCTGTTCTCAACAGTAGCCAACTGCGTTGGTATGGGTAAGTGAGCGAGAGGGTGGTGAAAAATATAATTTTATTCCTACCAACCCCCTCTGATGCTGGCACTGTGTCCACCCCTAAAGGGCAGTGCCCCGCAGGTTGATAGATGGACAAGGCTTAACCTTCAGTATCCTTTTCCTCCCATCTCAGCATCCCTACAGCTACCCACACCATTGAATAGCATCAGCAAAGCTGATCTAACACAGGGAAAGGCATGGTCCCAAATTAGTAGCCTAGAACATCTTCCCTTTCCCTGAAGTTTCTCCCTATTCTGGTTCCTTGGAAGACCCTATCTGACATGATCTAAATGTTCATTCTCCCTGGGAAATCTTCCCCAGCACCACTAATCTCCTGTTTTCATTCCAAATCCCCTTGTATATCTTTGATCAGAGTTCTTAACACTTTCAACTATGATGATTTATTCACTTTTCTGTCACCCAACATATTGTTAGATTTGCCAAGGAAAAGACCACGCCATTCATCTTTTCATTCTCTGTTGTTATCACAAGGCTTTCCCCATAGTAGACACTCAATCATGGGGGCATCTTTGGTTCATTGAAGAGAAGGAAGCTAATTGGCCCATCTGGGGAAATGAATGCATGACCTTGGTTTTATCTCCATGAGCTTGGAGACAAGATTTGCATGCTTTTGTTGTCCTGGGTCAAGGAAGCCACATGCAGTTCAAAGTGGTAGGGGTTGAATACAGGGATATTTGACAATACACCTCTTTAGTTAGATAAAGAGAGCCTATTCATATACTGTGGGAAGGGAATCAATGAAGTTCATGGCTCCTTTGCCTTTGACAATAGTTTTTCTGAGCTGCAGAAAGAGAGATCCTCTAAGAAGGTGATTAATGTGAGCTCCTGCTGAGGTCTTCAAATTGATCTTGGCAAAGAAAATGTCATTTCTCTGCCTGTCCCTTGGTTTCAGAGAGAAAATATGGAAAGGAGAGTTTCAAACAGATTGAAGAGGAGACACAAGATATTTTCAAGGAAGACAAGATACAGTAAGGTTATCCTGGGCTAAAAACAAGTAGACTAATCCACTCAATAGTACAAGTTCATTTTCATATTATTTTGCCTTTTTAACTTACTGGCTGCTTGTTATCTTTACTAATCACATATCTGAGTCTCCAAGTGACATATGATCTCACAGTGATCCCACAATACAATGACTTTCATTCATTTTTTCACTTATTTATAGAATAATCTTCACCTGTCTAAACTGCTAATTATACACTGTCCTCAGTTCCGAGGAAGTGCAAGTAAATCAATGTCTCATCCCTGAAGAAGCTCATCTTACAGTGGGGAAACAGATATAAAAACATGAAATTATAATCTACTGTCAGATACAGTAATTGAGATGGCTATGAAACATATTCATGATATAGAAAAGGTAAGTATTCCCTTTGTCACTTTGTTTATTTTTTCGACACATATATATTATCAATGACCTTGTGGTCAAGGCTGTGGGGATGCCACAGTGAAAGAGTCACCCAGGTTGATATTTTGAAAGATCCTTGAACTGATAAACACACAGCTTGTTTAGGGATCTGAAGAGATAATGGTGTGGCTAGAGCTTAATGGTCAAAGGGCAGAAGGGCATAAAACGAGGACTGCAGAGTTAGACAGTTTCCACCATCATGAAGGGCTTTGTAGACTATGCTCAGTAATTCATTTGTGGGGGGAGGCATGTGTGCGCGTGCGTGTGCGTGTGCGTGTGCGCATCTGGATGAACAATTTTAGGTGCAGGAGTAACAAAGTATGATTTGTATTTTTACACAGTCATTGTGGTCAGTTAGTGAAGAATGAACAGAATGAGGGGTTGAGTGTGGAAGAATAATCCAGATTTGAAGCAGAAAGATGGGATAATGGTACAATAGCTTAGGTGAGAGTTTAGGTGAGAAGTTGTGGCACATTAGACTGAGAAATGGCAGTGACAAATGACAACGGAGAGATGATGGGTGAAAAGCATTCTCCAGACATACAAGTTAGGGATGAGTAAGAATAATCCAGAAGAGGGGGAAATATGTCATGTACAAAGTATGAATATAAGAACAAGTGAGAGAAATTTATCTTCTTTCTAGTCACCAAAGTTGCATAATTACGCTAGAAACATCACAGCCACCACCATCACAACAACCACCATTATCATCACCAGCCACCATCACCACCATTCACACCATCAGCACCTTTATGCCCACCATCATTACTATCACTACTCTTATCAATATCCTCATAATTTTCATTCTGAAGACCGCCATAATCAATAATGATTTGCAATGCATACTAGTTCTAGTTGAAAGCGAATTTTTGTCAGTCATAATTCACTTGAATTTCTCATTGGCTCATGGATTTTGAGTTCCCAGTCTCTCACTTAGAACTTTCTTATTTGAAATCTCTTTTTCCTCCACTCCATTTATTGTCACTGGGTGTTCTGTCCCCAGATATTGTTCCATTGCCATTTTTAAATCTCCTCTATCTTAGTTTTATCACTTGGTAGCACATTCCCAAAATTTTCTTTCACAGACCTGTATTTTAATCATTCCTTTGATATCCCTTTGTGCCTAACCAGTCCTTAAACTTGGATCACTCTGAACATTCAATCTCTCTGATTATGAACATCACAAAATTTTGAAGAGGGTAACCACTATAATTCAACTATCTTTACTTAATCGCTTTAGAAATTACCTCTCACTTTTTAACCATCCCTACAGCATTCAAACCCCAGAGTCATCTTATTCTTTTTATTTTGCACTCAGCTTTGTGGAGACCCCTCGCCCTCCTCTTTCAAAAAAAAAAAACAACAACAACAAATGCCTTTACATGGGTTTCTATACCTTCTCTACTTTGTAGCTGACCATCTTTCTTCATATCATTCTTCTTTTATGATTTAAACTCATCTTTGTATCTAACCATGCTTTTTCTCAATGCTACCAATAATGGATAATAAACTAGCGACCTGATTTAGTTACTTTGATTGAATCTTTTGCTAGCAGTTTATCCAAGAGAGCTGCTTATCAAAGTCTTGAATTTTTATTTTGACTGAGTCTGATATCTAGACAACATCTGTCTTCATGACATTTAAGGTCACCACTATTTTGGTCTCACCATACAAAGCAGAATTTGGAGAATTAACTACTCATTTCTCAGTTCTGAAGTGAATATAGAATTAGCCTAGTTACTTGGTGACTCTTTGGTTTAACACAAAGAAAGTAGGGTGTCCTTATGGTCAGGAATATATCCTTGTTTGGGTTCTATGGATTGGCACTTCCACAGAAAGCTGTCATCCTACCTCACTATCCCAGAAATTGGTCTGTGAAATCTTAACTGTGTGATTTTAACAAGAGGCATCACTCTATTTTCTAAATGCTACACATATATTCTTGAACACATTTATCAGAACATCAGTGAAGACAAACTCAATAAAGAAGATTCCTTAAAGAAATTGCCTGTGATTTGGGAAATTTCAAAATATATTTCTAGACAAAGCCAAGTTACTAAATTGCTAGGAAACTAGAATATCTTGTACAGATACCTGAAAAAGTGATTTTTTTTTCCCCTAGATTTGTGCTTCAGTAGGATAGTTTCAAAATCAAGTGATCATCTTTATTAAAGACAAGCAAGAGTTGTTGAGCACAGTTTTGGACAGTAGAACAATCCTCTTTATGAGGATCTCAGAGACATACTCCAACCTGATCTTCATGACAAGAACATTTTACTCCTCCTGAAAAACAGGCTGATTTCCATTTCCTGGACCCTGTGAGTAATGGAAAACAGACACGTTTTTCTCCAGAAGCTCCCAGTTGAATATTGAACCCACTATTCTTCTGGAATGCAGGTTGTGATGGTTTATATTTTAACATAACAAGTTCTATTACCTATGAATGTTTGCTCCATTTACAATCTGTGCTCATCATGGTGGTGCGCATGCCGTAGGAATCCACTGGAAATCCTTTCTAGAAAGGATGGAAGCATCAATAAATTACTTATGCTCTTAGATTCCATTGTCACGGAAACACTGCATCTCCTTGGATGCCTTGAACAGACTGCTATAAAAAGTCTGTTAGAAGAGGCTGGGAGAACTACTTTGCTTTTGACTAGAATTCTCTACTTATTTTTAGCATTTGTTGGACTCAGTAGACCGATGAGATCTAACTTTGAGGTGAGAAAGGCAAAATAAACTCATGGGACTATTTCTCTGGAGATGCTTTTTCCTTTCTTTGGAAATGACTTGAGTTAGCCTCATACTAACAGGCGGTATTTAGACAGTGAGTCTGTGTTAGCCAAAAAAAGACATTCTGAACCAAAAAATGACTTTGTGCCGGTGAGCAGGATTCAGCCAGAGGGAAACAAAGTTCTGAATGATCAAACCAGCCTCCCAGTGCAAGATGGAGAAGTTAAAACAAAAACACTTGGGCCACTTCTCTGTTTGGGTCCCAGAGGGTGATTAGCATCTGACCTCTGAAGTAATAGTTTCAGTGGCAGGGAACCCAAAGGAAACTGATGCTATTCTAATGGAGTGAGTGAACCCAGCTCAGAACCCCTGAACATCACGACTGGCATTGTGATAATGCTATTAGGATTGGTACGAATTTCTTTCTGTTCTTCCTACACAATCTAGTTATGACCTGGTGGAATCCCTGACATCCTATCTGGTTTCCATCAGATTATTGACGACATTTCTTTTTTCCCTTTTTCCTTCTTTTTTTTTTTTAAATAAAGCCAATGTTTAAAGCTGTTGGTGGAATGAACAATAGGAGGGAAGCAAGGAGGGGACAAAAATAAGTTATCATCATTGTAGCTGGTCTGCTGAAGTCATTCTGCATGATTAACTCAAAATCCTTTTGGAAATGTGAAGAAAATTTCTGAAGAATATGAAGCACATACTATGCACCAGGCACCATTCCTAGATGTTGCAAGCAGAGGCTCTGGGGCAGGAGAGTCTGGGCTTGAATTCTAGTTGAGTGACTCACTAATTTTGGCTGAGTTCATTTGACTCTCTTATTCTTCAACATCATCATTTCCAAAATGGGAAAATAGCAGTGATTTCCACATTGAATTCACAGGAGTAAAAATCTTACCAGGTATAAATGAGACCTCTGTATGCAGCAGAGCAATTCCTGGCAATGACTATGCATGCGATAAATATCATGAAATAAATTTTTTTCTTTTCAATGAAAGATTATGTGAATGATTATGTAGAAAGCTGACAATTGTTCTTCCTACTGCCTGTGACTTCACCATTATTTGTATATACATGTGATGCACACGCAGAAACACTCATTCTTTCTGGATGCCATTAGTCCTTTGATTCAACAATGACTACACCATCTCAAGATCACCTATATTCTTACACAAAACTCTGGAAGATTCTCCTTATACCCAAAGGGCTTTCATTAACATACTCACCCCCAAAGCAAAAGTAGGTGAGTGTTGCTAGGAACCAACTTCAGAAGAACAAGAGTTGGAGGGAGTGCGTATTTCTAAGGCTAGCTCTTCCCACTTGTGGGATGCGATTTCCAGCAATCAAATATAAAATGATGTAAAAGTGAGAGAGAAAATGAGAAGTGCAGATCCAAAGGCATGCCAGGGAGACCTAAGGGAACTGGGGGGAGATGAGGTTCAGGACTGAACAGCAGAGGACTCTGACTTTGCAAATGCTACTTAAACTTTCTTAACAGGTAAAGTATCAGCAATGTCACAGGTACATTGAAAAGAACATATCCAGACTATGCTTGAAAGAAAACTATTCACATACTTGCTTTAATACTTTTTGTCATTGCCTATGTCCCTGGCTACTCTCGCTGTTTTCTGAAGCACTTTCTGGAGGTGTGATTGACACATGAAAGAGGCACTAAATGTAAGAGTAACTAAATGAGTTTGGAGATCAGTATAGGCCCATGAAACCACATTCATGCCATAAACATATCCATCTCCTCCCAAAGTTTTGTCTGGCCCCTTGTATTATTATCAGTATATGTATTGCTAGTTTGGGGCGTGGGTCTATGTAATAATCACACTTAGCATGCGGACAACACAACATAAAATCTCTTTGCAAATTTAAGTATATAATACAGGATTGGCTATAAGAGCTGTACAGTCTAGCCACTCTGCAGGCTTATTTATCTTGCAAAATTGAAAGCTTGCATTCTATCACCTCCCATACCCTCCTTCTCTTAGCCCCTGACACCCACTGTCCTATACTCTGCTTCTTTAGATTCCAACGTAAGTGAGATCAGACATTTGTCTTTCTGTATCTGCTTATTTCACTGAGCACTCTGTCCTCCAGCTCTAGCCATGTGTTGTGTAAATCCCTGCCTAGTCATTGGTAACCCTGCTACTTTGCCTTCTCTCACTAAACTCTATCCACATAGTTTTCATTTTTCTTTGAAAGGGCAAATTCTCGGTGCTTTGCATTTATTCTTCCCTTGGTCTTGAACTCTCCTTCCCACCTCTCCTGGGCAGCTGTCCCAAACTTGTCCCCGCCTTGACTCCCGCCTGCACGCATTCATTTCCATCACTGCAGACCTAGAAATCTGGTAGTGCTGTCTTCCATTATCTACTTGGTCACTCATACTCTTTCCCTATAGAAGGTCTACTTTCCAAGGATGGTCATTTTACCTTTTGTTTCTCACAGCCTGTCCAGCTCCTGTCATGGATTCTTGCCTAGAGTGGAATCTTAGCAGAAAATAAACGTAAGAATAATGAACACGCTTGTTGCATACTTGCATGGTTCTAAGTGGTGTTCGCACATGAAATCACTCTATCCTCACCATCATCCATTGTTATTCTAATTATTTCTACTTTGGTAATAAGGCTAGAGGCTCAGAGAAGTGAAGGAACTTGTCCAAAGAACTGCTGCTGTTGAGTGAAAGAGCTAGAATTTGACCTCAAGAAATTGTCTCTAAAACCATAGTTCTTAACCGTCACCCTCATTCAGGTCCACACCGATCTTGCTATTAGTCACAAATGAATGGATGGTTGTCCTCAGGATGATGGGCTAGCCTTGGTCTCTCTTGGGATCCCACTACCTTTGCTTGGGCTGCAAAGAGTCATTGAAAAGAACTGGCCTAAGAATTTGAGGCTCCATGCGGTTGCGAGACTTGGGGTCCTTTCATTTCACCAAGATGGCATAGCCTCCACAGCATCAGGGCCAAATCAACACCTTGTGATGAGACAGATTATAATTCCCGCAGAGTCACCTTACTCATGATGGGGCAGGGGTTCTTTGGGGCTTGACTACAGACAAGTGGTGATGAATTTCCCACATCCTCCATTCAGAGTTACCCTGGGAGATTCTTAGTCTTATTCTTCATCCTCCAAAAATGTGGGGGTAGGTGAGTTGAGGGGATGCCCTGGTGGCCTAGCAGAGAAGTCCACCACGGTATAGTCCACATGTGTTTCGAGGACCAAGATTTGAGACCCAGGGCCAGAGGAAACCACCAAGATGAACAAATACATAAAAATAAATAAAATGCTTCCTCCTCCTCTCTCTTGCTGTCTGCCTGCCTACTTGCCTTCATTCTTGCCTCCACCTTTCCTTAAAAACAAACAAACAAACAAAAAACATAACCCATACAAAGACGTGTGGGAGCAGAGTCAGAAACTACCTTCTTATTTCCTCTACTAGGTTCTCAACGCAAGATGATTAAGGACTATGTAAAGTTTTGCGTCCATGTGTGGGAGGGTTTACTTTATCACATTATCAAAATTCTTTCCAAATGTCTCTAGAATATAGGTCAGCACACTGAATAGCCCTGGAAGGATGATCTCCTTTCAATTTCAGGTCTTGACAAGTGTATTCCAATAGGGTCAGAAATATTGACTATATGTCCACTTTATGCATAATGATAATACTAATAACCTACATTTATACAGTCCATATAAACTCTCGAAGGCCATCTCATCTCATGCAGTCCACCCTGCCCACCCCCAGCATTGATTCTGTCTTAGCCAATACCTACAATCATGTGAAATAAGCTGGACTGTTGGTCCTTCCTCAAAGACGGAGGGAGGCAGCAGGAATAATTTAACCCAAGGTCACATAAGAATAAATGACAGGATTAGCACTCAAATTGGCCTTGTAAAGAGACAAGACGTGATCGGCATGACAACCTGCTGACTCTACAGGTATTGGTTATCTTTTGCTAGGTAAAAACCCTTCTCAGAATGTCATCACATAAAACAGAAGTCTTGGAGTTACCATGGATTGACAAATTAGGCTGAACTCAATGGGTTGGTCCTTTGGGTCTCACTTGTGTTCACACGGATGCTTGTGGCCAGCTACTGGGTCATCTGGGAGTTACTGGCCTCCAATAGGTTCATCTCTAACATTCTCTCATTCTCCAACAGCCTCGCTGAGGTTTTCAAAGGTGACTGACAGGTCCCATGATGGGAAGAAAACTTGAGGACTAGGGTTGGAAATGGCATAACATTGTTTATACCACATTCTATTGGCCAAAATAACCCAGAAGCTCAGACCAACTTCAAGGGAAGGAAAACAAACTCCATCTCTTCATGGAAGGAACAACGAAGTCCTCCACTGAATGGGAAAGGGAAGCATTTGTAGCCTGTTTTGTTTTTTAAAATCTGACACAGAAGGTTAGCAACACATTTTAATTTTCAGAGGTGATAATCGTTACACTTAGGACATTTATAGTCAAAAGATTAGCTACTTCTGGTACAGATATATGAAAATAACTCAAATAGAAAGGTTGAATTTAATGTATGTAAAGTATACCTTATTAAAAAAGGAAAAAAGTAAGACTTGGAGACTGATCAATCTCCTCTATAAATATGTTAATATTTATTTCACTAGAAAAACAGTTTTTAATGTATTTACCAACACATATAATTAACCCCACATCGGGTGTGATGTTTTCCAAAGTCGTCTCATATTTCTCTCCTTTTTTCATCAAAGAGCCATGGTGAAGCAAGTCAGAAGAGTCATTGCTATGTTCTGTGACATCTGAGAAAGCTGAGACTCAGAGCGCATCAGAGACAAGTTAAAACCGAGTTTAAGTTGCAACATCATCTACTGAGTCAACCCTACTTTACAATGCACCGACTGCCTCGAGCAGTCGGAAGGATTTTGGAATGCCAGGACAGACGGGAAGGATAGAAAGTTCCTTTCTATCAGAGTTTAAAATCCTGAGGGCATCGTGTCTGGTCCCACTGACACAGGGTCCCTAGCTCTTGATCCATTTAGTGACCTCAGCACAGATAAAACATTTTCAGTCCCTATGTTAAGTCCTCCCAAGAATGCTGACCTCTGTTTGAAATGGTGACCATTTATTGAAATTTGCAAAATGTTTTAGTCTTTTGCCAATTGATGTGTAAAGAGGAATTGCATTCCAGCTTCACAACTCAGAGATCTGCAAGTCAGGACACCTGTGGTTTCAAGGGATAGAGATCAAATGCAAACCGATGTAGGCCAGGCAGCAATAATAACAGCAAAATAGTTGGTGTGTGTACTTAGAACATAGACACAGGTCCTCCTGCTTCATTTGGGCCTGCCCTTGGAAAATATCTACCACCTCTTCATGTCAAGGCTGCTTTTCTTGGTGTGGATTTTATTCACAGGTGGGCTCTTCACTTACAATGATAAATGTTAAGGACCATAAATGTCTGCCTTATGGCGGGATAAAGCCCCTTACTCCTGGTCACGCTGGTGAAGTTCCTAGAACGATCCTCATTGGCCTGATCTGAGTCATGTGCACATTCCTGAGCCAATCACTGTGGTAAAAGGGATGAAGAGCTCTGATTGGCCGGCCCTGGGCCCTCTTAAGTCTGACGCTGGAGCCAGGGCCGTACCTGTCTTCAGAAACAGGAGGAATGGTTGAGTAAAGTGAAAGCAGGTACCAGAGAAAGAGGGAAGGGAGATGGGGCAGAAAGACAATAAGAGAGTCATAACAGTAAACAAGAAAAGAAAGGTTTCATTTTAATGAAGGGGTTTTTCAAAGATGGTTCAAGTTGGGGATAGAAGATATCCAAACCCCTGACCTGTAGTCTGCAGAGGATCCCTCCGTAAAGGGAAATGTGATTTTCATTTACATTACACAAATACCAGGAACACATCTCCACTCCAAATATGTCGTTGTTTCCATGTCAAGCAATTCTCCAGTTCCCAGAGGACACTGGGTGTCCTCCAATTCAGCTCAGCTCTGACACCATGTCCAGGTCAAGGAGTCGGTCCTTCAAGGCTGTCCTTCCCTTCAGATAACAAATGCAAATCTAGGTCGTCACCTGTGCTGCTGACCCACCGACTGTAGGTCAGAGGTCCCCGTGGCCCCCTCCTCAGGTTGCGTTAATTTGCTAGGGTGACCCACAGAACTCAGGACCGCTATTTACTAGATTGCTGGTTAAGTATAAAGGACGTGACTCAGGAACAGCCAAAAACAGGAGATGCAGAGTCCAGGGCTGAGGAAAGCACAGGAAGTTCGGTGCCCTCTCCAGCACCTCTGGGTGCTCACCAGCCTGGAATCCCCCGAACTCCAGTCTCATAGGTGCTTTGGGAGATTTGGGGGGACGGGTTCATTACACAGGTACAGCTGATTCAATTACTGGCTATTGATGACTGATCTCAATCTCCATCTCGTCTCTTCTCCACAGAGGTCAGTGGGGAGCTGGATCTTCCCACAAAAGTTATCACGTGAACAAAAACTCAGGTGTGGTTCAGAGAAATCTGTTATGAATAGTAAAAGATGCTGTTATGGCTTTTATCACTTAGGAAATGCCAAGGATTTTAAGAACTCTGTGCCAGAAGTCGAAAAATAAATATATGTATCTTTCTTATATACATCCCAATATCACATCCTCACTGCCATTTCCATGGGACTTGATGACGCCTTAATCACTCGCTCAGCAGGAACAGGGCGGTAACAGTGGTAAAACCACAGTGACATAAACCTAATGACTGTTCTATAGCCTTTACTTATAATGACTGATTTAATCTTAACATGAAGGCTATCATTAGGTGAGCACCATTTTTATTCCCATTTTCCAGATGTGAAAACTGAGCCACCGAAGATTTTGTTCGTTCGTTTGCTTTAAGGACAGGTGCAGGCAGGAATGAAGGTGAGGAGGTAGGCAGGCAGGAAGAGAGGAGGAAGAAGCATTTTATTTAATGTGTATTTAGTTGTTCACACTGGTTGTTTGCCCCCACAGAAGATTTTTAAGACCTGTCTACAAACTAGTTCTGCAGAAGGAAGAGGGAATACTCAAATACCTGCCCAGTCTCCCAAAAACACCCCTAGTCTCCTGTTGTATTTTTCATATCTGTGAATCTATTTGAAAGCATCCAAACTCCCCTCTTTGCAGCTCTTGCCTGTGAATGCAGCCCACCCCAAACCCTCAGTGGATCCACCTGTAACTCCCGACAGCAGGGACGTCGCGTACTGCAGTTCCTCTGCTTTTCCCAAATAAAGTCGATTTCTGATAACTTGAGTCTGCCTCATTTTACCTTCTAATTCAGATGGACACCTTGTCATCTTATGCCTGATCTCAACAACTCTCATCCAGCAAAGGAACTCCCTTCATGGTCTCTGTTAAACCCCTGAAGTCATTGCTGTTTTCCTCTTTAGACAAAGTCTTAACATCATCATGTTAAAAGCAAGAGCTGGTTTCTGACCTCTAGCTCATCATGAATCCCTGTGTGGTCTTGGCCAAGGCAAGAACTCGAGCTGCTTTCCCAGATGTGAAACGAAGTTGTTCAGAGGGGTGAGCGATAAGAACCGCTCCTGTGCGAGAAATTTCTTTCCAGGGTCTGATCTCATTTGCTCATCATTAGTCTTAGTACCATATGTCTGCCTTCTCTTCACTGCGAGCTTCTGACTGCTGTCTCTGAGTTCCTGAGCCAATTATGAAATAAGCTGGGTGGATCCAGTGGTGGAGAATGAGTGGAGAGGCTGAGGAAGGTAGAGGCAACCCCGTCATGCCACCCTGTGGGGACAGCCCGGCACACACACACAGTCACTCCTCTCAGCTGCTTCCATCACCACCGAGAGGCAAGCAGCCAGCAGCCCTGTTGGCTCAGGATCGCCATCACCACACGTGGAAACACCCAGAAACGGAGATGCTCCCCTGTCTGCATTAATGAAGATTTCAGCCTCCTGCAGATGTTACTGTGACTATGGGAAAAAGCCTGTTTTCTTCCTTCTCCAAACTCTTTCTTCTCTTCATGCACACATGTTCCCTTGGGATGCAACAGGAGGGAACACGGATTCTAAGTCAGTTCTCACAGGTCATTACAGCCCTCAACCATCTGCAATCCCCACCACGAGAGATATAATAACCTTCACCTCCTGCGTGTGTTCTGTGTCCCAGGCCCCTGGTCGGGTCCGCCCAAAGGTTACCCTTCATTCAGTCCTCACGACAGCCTAAAAGCCAAACCCCATTCCACCTTGGTTCTTGAGATGTATGAGGCCTACACCTGGTGGACTTACCTGCCAGGCAGATGAGTTGTTAGGGAGCAGTGTCAGCTGGTTATGTCACTGTCCAAATGCCTGTCAGCCCAGCAGAGAATTTCCCTGACCACATTTTGTAAGATAAAGTGCCGACACACACTCAGGCACGCGTGCACACAAACATTATCTGCATGCACTCTATCTGCTTTATTTGTTGTCATTATTCTCATCACTACTCATATACATATGCGTCCAGTCACTTTTCCATCATTTGTCTCGGGGTGCAGAAAATCCTCCCCTACCCCACTGGGTTCTTCCAGGCTAGCAAATCATCAAATATGAGTACCAGTATCGGACAGACTGACAAGAGAAAAACGAAAAATAACTATCTAATATGACATGTATTCATGGGCGAAGACCAGGAACAGCTTTCCATGGACTTCAGGGGTCGTCTTAAGGACCTTAGCTAGAGACAAAAGCTGCAGTGGGATTTGGGGAAAAGAAGGCACCAGAAGTCACCAGCCAACCAGGGACCGACCATTATGCAGATTGGGTTCTGTTTTCTCCATTGATAAGTTCAAGAGATTAGGTCTTCCCAGTAAGGTGAGAGAGACACCCTGAACAGAGAGAGATTTTCCTTCACAGATGTAATGTCTTTTAGACAGTGGCAGCTTCCACTCAGCCTTCAGAGTCCTGCCTATGAAATACTACTTCTGCCAAAAAATTATTAGGGGGTGGTAGATTCTTGTTTGCCTATAGTCCTATCTCTCTAGAATGCAGATTCTGTAAGAATAGAGTCTATTTTCTTCAACCCTTGTATCTCTAGCAATTAGAACAGGGTCCGACACACAGAAGGTGCTTAATCAATGTCTGTGGCATTAACGCATCAAATCAAACACCCCTTCCTTTGATAGAATGTAGCATTGTCTGAAATTGTCTGCATTATGTATATGTTGATAGTTACCATGCTTCCCTCCACTGGAATGTTCCATCCAGGGGAAGAGAGTCCTGCCTTCTTGGCTCACAACTGGATCCCTTGTGTCCAGTAAAGTATCTTGCATCCAGCCAGCAGGGCGTCAGCAAATGCCTATGAGTGACCCAAAGCTGATACAGAACAGAACTGGAAGTGAACTCAATTCTCCTTGATTCGAGATGCCCTCTTTTTATCATCTAGTCTCATGGTGGCTGCACGAGAAAGACTCCTGGAACAGGAATAAGACGGGGCCAGCTCAGCACCGGTCCTGACAGGGAAACTGGAGAACCTGGCCTGTCCACCCCTCCGCCCCCTCAGCACAGTAGAGGCTCAGGGCCCATTTGGGGAGATGCACATGACAAACTGACGTCATCTTCCAGCTTTCTAAGGCTGAGGAGGGCAGTGGGGTTCAGTCCAGCATGTACTTGATGGGATAAATGAGGACTAGAGCTTTTAATTCAGGAAGGCTCACCTGGAAGCAGCTGCGAGGCAGGGCCTGCTCTGTGTGCTGGGGTGGGCCAAAAAGAAGAGCATCTTGACACTGCGTTCATGGAACTGAAACCCCCACAAAGCGTCCAGATGCCCAAACCCTATCCTGAACCCAGGCCCCTCTGAACTGCAAGTCGAAGTTTTTCCATGTGCTGTAGATGGGGCCATACAGGTGCACCACTTGGGGCAGCAGCGGAAACTGAGGCTCAGAAAGGCTAAAAGACTCAGGCAGCTTCGACAGCTAACCAGCATCTGATCCAACTTCGTAAGTGCCAGGTGTGGTCATACTCGCTGACACTGCAGGAGAGGGGAAGAGGTGGAGCCTCACCCTCAAGGAGAAAACAGGTCAGTTCCTTTTGTACCCGCTCCACTAAGTCAGTCATGGAAGGACTTCAGTCACTGATCACCAGAGACACATCTGCCACATTGTTTCCAGTTAGAAAGTGGAGTGGGCCTGAAATGGGTATTGACACTCAGTACTTTTTCTTCCCTCCTTTTTTCCCTTGACCTTGACATGTCATCTCTCAGTGCTATGCTAGTCAATGCTGCAGAAGGGGCTAAAATAGATCACCCCAAGTCTCTTGGAACTGATTTGTTGGAAATGCCCCACTCTCACCTGAAGATTGTCTTGAGCCTGGGACAATGGATGACAACCCTGGAGGCAAAGGAGAAGACCCTTCTCGAACCTGTTTGCCCTCCTCTGGAGCAAAGAAAACATCACCACCCCCTTAAGCCTCTACCCTTCTCCTAAGAAAAGTACTATTCACTTACCACCTAGAAGGAAAAGGAACATTAAACCTATCTTTATTTTCAGAATAAAGATGATCCGTCCTGGCCACACAAAGACCATCCCCTCTCTCCCTGACACCCCGACCCCCGCTTTTCATGCTTCAGCGCAGGATATACGTCTTCGGCCTGTTCCTGTTACATCAGAACTTACCACCATGTAAATTTTCCATATGAATGTTATTAAATTTGGGGTTTCCTCTTACTCATCACGTCTGATACTAATATATCTAGCCTATGAAGAACGCTTGAACCCCACATTGCTTTTCCATAAATCAGGGACGCCATCATTATTCTTAAGAGAAAAGCTTTCCCCTGGAAAACGCTAAGCCCCATCTTCCTCTGCTTAAGCAAAAATTCACTTTCATGACCTTAACTGAGATCAGCCCTGAAGGCTATTTAAGGCACAGACTTTCCTTCTTCCAGCGCCCAGGACTTGTCCTCTCTAAAGCCCTGTGTTTATTCATCATACCACCGAATTCTCGGTGTCAGACTGGATTCACTGTCTCCATTTTCCAAGCAAGAAAACTGAGTGTCTGGGCTGATCCAGGGTCAGGCGGCCAGCTCGACTCTGCTTCTGACCTATGCTTACTTTGACTTAGAAGTGCCCTCTGATTTCAAACCATTTGGCTTCAGTCCAGTGGTATTAATGACACACAGCCTGCATCATCTTGTAGTGAGTCATTTTTTGAGATACTTATAGTGGAAAAGAGGAAAGTCTGCCACCTCCTAACTTTATCTCTTTTCAAAAGGTTAGCTTTGCAGGAGGGCTCTGAAGAGCGGGTGGGGGTTGATCTCTGTAAGAGACCTTTACGGGTGCAAAGGCGATCTTTCTCTGTCAGGGCATCTCCCTCAGTCCATCAGAAAGACCTAACCTCTTCAGCTCTTATCAGTGGACAGGGCTAAACCTGCATCTGCGATGATGAGCCTGCTCTGGTTTCCTTGTCACCACCCCTGGGAACCTCCTCTCCCTCCTCTGTCCTCTGTCTCTGCTCAGGTTATTTATGGTGGTGACTGAGATCATGCGGTGTCACCAGATTTCTTCCACGTACACATCAGGTGTATGGCTTACAATTACACTTCTTTTTTTCTCTTATCGGTCTATCTAATGCTTATTTGATTATGTGCCACTTAGCAGCACCCAGAGGGGTACAGGGAAAACTTCTCTAGAAACTCTAGACTCAAATCCCATTCAGTTATACGAGGTAATACCAACAAGATACAATATCCTTGACCTAGTTTTTCCCAGTGGTGATCTCTTGCAAAACTATAGAATAATAGCGCGAGAATATCGACATGGCAAAAATGAAGATATAGAATATTTTAATCACCAGAAAGTTCCTTCATGCTGCTCTTTTACAGCCACACTCATTGTCCTCAGACAAGCACTGATGTGCTCTCCAGCCTATAAAGCGAACCATTCAAAAATGTCCATGTGTGTGGAATCCCATATTAATTTGTGAATGACTTTTACCACTCAGCATAATCTTCTGGAGAGTGGGTCACATGGTTATATTTTCCAAGAGTTCATTCTTTTCTCTTGATCGCTGGTAGGGAAATGCGAGGCAGCAGGCAGCCATGGGCAGGGAGTCAGAAGGGAGAGAGAGAGGAGAGAAAAGAAGGGAAAGCACGTGTGACCGAAGCAGCCAACAAGAGGAGCAGAAAGAGCTGATAAAACAAGAGACATCTGAAGGCCACGAACATGCCACAGACCTTACAGAAAGTGGGCAACCAATCACCGTGGGCCTGGAAGATAATGGACTTGGCAGAAAGCAGAGCAGTGCTGATCAGGCCTTCACCAGCCCATGGTGCAGGCCCTCAGGAGGACACCTTCACTCTTGGTGAACTCAGCTCATTTTACACTCAAATTATAATAAAAAATTAGCATTGTGGTTCCCTCACACACACCCCCACCCCATGGGTTTTGCTTTGGCTGATGGGAAAGAAAATGGGCAGGAAGAGCTTGGTTATATAACTCTACCTGTCAAGCAGCATGGACGTCAGGAGCAGGAGTGGAAGTCTTGAGGGAGGACCAGCGGAGAATATACGCTCCCAGAAGAAATACACCTGGGCTGTTGTACCCACCTGGGTCCAGCCCGCCCTCCTCTCTGAGGACACACTATTTCTTTAACACACTTGTTGACTCCTCTCTGTGGGCGCTCCCCGCCCTCTTGGGAGTGTATTGCACTTCTGCTTTGCACTCAGCCAAAAAATCAGACTTGGCCTTTTGCTCGCTCTTATTTAAGTCTGGTGAATCTAACATGCCAGGAGCACCTCGGGGCAGATCATCTCCCCAGGCGCACAGGCACCCAGAGCCCCTCAACAGATACACCAGTTTGTTTAACCCCTCAGCCATAGGAGGCCTTCGGGCTGTTTCAGGTTTGGGCTGTTATGAACGAAGTTACTATAAAAATTCGTACATAGGCTCTGATGTGAATGTGAGATATGATGTCCAAATGTATAAGGGCTGGGTCACATGGTCATATTTTTTTTTAAGAAATGGATAAAATATTTTCCACTAGCAATGTATGAGGGGTACAGTTTCTCCATATCCTCACCAGTATTGAATGTTTTCACTTGAAAAAAAACAAAGCAACTAGCCTTTACGACAAGTGTATAGTCAACCCTGATTGTAGTAATTTGCATTTCCCTGATGGCTAATGGTGCTGAGCATATTTTTATGTGTTTATTTGCCATCTGTATATCCTTTCCAGGGAGATATTTTTCATGCCTTTTGTCCTTTTTGTAATTGGGTTGCTTGTTTTTGTTTTTATTTTACTGTTGGTTATGGAGAGTTCTTGATACATTCTTGGTATTAGTTCTTAGTATCAGGTGTATGGTCTTCAAACATTTTCTCCCATTATGTAGCTTCTTTTTTTCTACATCTTCATAAAAACTTTCACAGAGCAAAAATTACTAATTTTGATGTAATTCCATTTATCAACTTTTCTTTTTATCATTGTGCTTCTAGGTTCAAGTCTACTGGTATGATTTTATCAGTTCAAGTGAAATCACACTTCCATACAATCATTCAAATTTTTTTTCTATTAAGTCCACAGCAGTGTTATATTTTTTACACTGTGTAGTTTAGGAAAAATGCAAAATATTTTCTATGTATTCATAGTTTTGCTTACTGTGTTCTTCCTTTCTTGTGTCCCATGACTCTTAGTTTTCCTTTCTCTTAGGGCAATTCTTTTGCTTTTTTTTTTTTTTTTTTTTAAATGATAGATTTGCTGGAAACAGATTATCTTAGTTTCCCTTCATCCGAGAATGTTTTGATTTCTCTTGTGTTCCCAAGTGATATTTTAACTAGAAAGAATTTTGAGTTAGCAGTCCCTTCTTTCAACTTAAAAGAAAATGTTGTGCCATTTCCTTCTGGTCTCCTGTCTGTGATTCAAATTGCTTTTGGATATAAATAAGGAGACATTTTTCTCTGGTTGCTCTCAAGAATTTTTCTTTGCTTTTAGTATACAGAAGTTTAACTATGATCCTGTATGAATTCCTTTGGGTTTATTCTATTTGGAATCCACTCATCTCCTTATCTGTAGGTTTATGTGTTTTGCCAAATTTGTGATATTTTAAGTCGTTATGTCTTCAAATGTTTTTTCAGCCCTACCTTCTTTCTCCTCGCCTTCTCTGATTCCAATGACATATGTTAGATCCTTTGTTATTTTCCCACAAGGCCTTGTTCATTTTGTTTAGTCAATTTTCTGTCTTTTGTTCAGGATGGGTCATTTTTCTTGTATCTTTCAGTTCACTGCTTCTTTCTCCTCTTCATTCTGCTATCAAGTCCATACATTATTACTTCTTTTCATTTCAGTTACTGTATTTTTTTCAGGTCTAAAATTAGTTCTTCTTAAGACCTTTTTTCTACTGAAATTTTTTTTTCAAGTATATGAAGCATGTTCATAACTGTTCACTGAAGCCTTTTTATGATGGCTGCTTTAAAATCTCTGTCAGATAATTCTAACCTCTCTGTCATTTTCCTGTAGGCATTGATGGATTGTCCTTTTTATTCAAGGTATTTTATTGCTTCTTGGAATGATGAGTGATTTTAATTAAGCCTGGACATTGGGAGTATTATGTTATGAGACTCTGAATCTTACTTCCCTGTGCAGATACAGCTGGCTTTCTCTGGCACTGCTCTGGCTGAGGCAGAGACACACCACCTTCTTACTGCTCCTGCTGGTATCCCCCTGACTGGGAGGGCAGGTGTGCCTTATCGTGCCTCCCACTGACGGCCACTGACACTGCTTCCCAGGTGAACTTCATGGAACACGGCCCCACCCTCACACTGGTGAAAGCCCTGCCATCTCTCTGGGAGGGAGGGTGAGGGACACGTCATTCACAGTAGGGGGAGCATGGAATTCAAAGTCCCAATGGGGTGTGGCTACCACAGCAGTGCAAGGGACCCTCATGATTGCCTGGCTGGGGTCAAAGTGTAGGCATCCTACCCAGTCTTTGCTTGATCTGGTGGATGTGGGGCCATAGTGGAACTTGCTGAAAGCAGAGCAGTTAATGTGGAAAAACTGTTTTGCCAAGCTGTGCCACTCCTGGTCATTTAGATAGAGAAATGGCTTTTGTTCAGACTTTTCTTTTTCTGCCTCTCCTGATGTTAGGGGCTGTGCTTTTCCCCACGCTCCAAATCTAGGATATGTGGGTAAAATCAGAGACAAAAATGGGAGCATCCGCTGCTCAAGGAGCTCATCTAGGTTTTTCGTTGTGCTTCGTGAGAGGACGAAGGCAAATAGCAGCTACCCCATCT
Organism: Solenodon paradoxus; assembly: GCA_004363575.1. Lineage (NCBI taxonomy): Eukaryota > Metazoa > Chordata > Mammalia > Eulipotyphla > Solenodontidae > Solenodon > Solenodon paradoxus. The sequence continues at coordinate 119,513 of RJWH01002019.1, read as the reverse complement.
TCCCAGAGACAGATTTCTTTATAATCTTTTAAATCAAGTACCAGCTAAAGACCTGGCTCTTACATCCCTAAATGAGCTGGTCCCTACCTTCTTCAATCTTCTCTGATACTACCCTTTACAAATAGCACCAGTCCTCATGTGAACAGAGCTGCCTACTTAAAGGTGGAGAGATGGGTGTCAGTGCCTATTCTGTCACTTCCTCTGGGTAAGTTATTCAGCTTATTGATGCCTCGGATTCCTCGCCTTTAATGTGGGGGAGCTAATGCTGTATTTATCCTAAGGTGGTTGTTTTGAAGAATGTGGGTAGGAATCTTTATGAAATAATTCACCATGCCTGGCATGTGATAACTTTCAATGAGGAGCAGCTGTTTTATCACCAGGCTTACCCTCCTCCATGCCCTTGCACCTTCTCCTCATACTCCCTCCCATTCCCACTCCAGTAGCACCTCTTCCATGCAGTCTTCCTGCATGCTCTCAGCTAAAGAGGCTTTGCTCTCTTGTGAGATGAATGGAATGTTTTCTATCTTCTACTCCAAGAGTGGAGTTCATTTCACGTCCAATATCCTTTGGGGATTTCTTTAAGGTAAAGACTACACCAAATTCTGCCCTAAATGCACATATTTCTAGCTCTTTATAAAGACTCATACTGAGTGAATGAATAATTAATTAAATAAATAGAGCAAACGGGACCATCTATTTAGTCCCAGGTGCCTGTGGTAAACAGAATAACGATTCCCGCGCTAGTTTCCGGGCTCTGTGAATATGTTACCAGCCATGAGAAAAGGGACTTTGCAGATGTGATTAAATTAAGGATTTCAAGGTGGGACAATAATACTGCATTATCTGGGTGAGTCCACTGTAATTACAAGAGTCTTTATAAGTGAAAGATGAAGGTGGGAAAACAAGATTCAGGTGAGGGACTCTGAGAATTGAAGCACAGGTTGGAGCAATGTGCTGGCTGGCATCGAAGATGGACAATGTCCGTTTGTCAAGGTATCCACACAGCCACTGGAAACTGCAAAGGCAGGGACACAAGTCTCTCTGAAAAGCTCCAGAAGGAACTCAGCTCTGACAACACTTTGATTTTAAACCGAAAAGACCCATTTTAGACTTCTGGACTCTAGAATTTTAAGATCATAAACTTGCGTGACTTTAAGCGGTCAAGTCTGTGTACTAAGTTGTTACACCAGCAATGGGAAGCAAATATGGTGCACCTTGCCGACATCCGATGGGCAAACCCTTCAGCGAAATCGTGACGAAGAATAAATGCACTCATTTGCTCGTTCACTAACTGGCCAGTTATTGAATTCAGTAACCAACCTGCTATGTGTAAGACAGTTCTAAGTGTGAGCCTGTGACAGGATGATGGGAGGTGTGGATGAAACATGAACTGAGGCACAGGTCATGCAAAGTCTATGAATCAGGGTTCACGACCTACGATAAAAAACCAAAACAGAACAAACATGAATTAAGTGATGTCCCTGCCTTCACAACACAGTAAAGAAGCTCTTGGATATCAGACACATAAGGAGAAATGGTCAGTGTCCACCAAGTAGTGGACACTGCCTAGAGAGAATTTATATTTGCCCAGACCTACCTCGTTCCTCATAGCACCATCTGCTTGTAAACTGATCTAATCTGAAGTTGAAAACCCCTGTAGAAGATGTTGGAAGAATGGCACAGACACCTGCAAAGCCTCAGGTCGTTGGTACTTCTGCCTGTGTTTAGTTGTGGTTTTATTGTATCTGACCCAGATGACTTTGAGCACATTATGTGAAAATAATAGGAAGACTTACCTCTTAGGGTTGTGATGAAGTGAGTTAATTTGTATGAGCACTTAGAAAAGTACATGATAGGTAGTAAATAGAATCTATGAGATTGCTTAATTAAGGAAAAAAAATGCCTGCCTCTGACTCCAAGTCAGACTTGATTTTCATCTTGTCCATACTCAAGATGCGAAGATATGGCCCTAGCTTACCCCACCGGGCCCCTCCGAGTAAGCCAAATCACTCAACCACTTCACAGGTTGGGTTAGTTAGTTTTTTTTTTTTTTAATGCTCTAACGGAAAACTTTCATGATGGTGACTCTCAACATCTTCCTTCACAGACTTAAGACTCTTCTTACAAACTAGTTCAAGTATCATTTGTTACAAACTTACATTTAAAAAAAAAATGTGTGAAACTGGTGTTTTGTCGGGAAGGCTCCATGAAAATTACCTGAAGATTCACCGCAGACACTCATTCACTAATTCGCTCATCCAACATGTTATTTCATAAGCCGCACCACATGCCAGGTACGTGCGTGCGTGCGTGCGTGCCTGTGTGTCTGTGTGTGTGTATTGGAATCACATTTCTTTCTGGAGGAGGCAAAGTATTTAAAAGCAAATGGAAGTCAACCAACCAAATGTACATTTGAAGGATACAGAAAAATACGATCAACCAGGCAGGCAAAGAGAGTCTTTCACTCAGAAAACGCCTCAGTCTCAACTGTCTGTGCTGCAGGTGAGCAGAAAAACAGCTCCAACCCTCAATTCAGCAACTGCAACTTAGGGCACCACAAAACCACTCAAAAGTGCATCGGTGGCTGGTCCCTGAGGGAACAGAAAGTCCATATAAAAGCTCATTCACGGTGCAGAGAAGACTGAGTGGAGAAAGCAAGAAGCAACCGGAGGAAAGAGAACAGGGGGTCGGTGAGGCGTACGCAATGGCTAAGATTCCAGAGCCGGGACCAGAAGTCCTTGGGTTCACTTGTCAAACTTCGGAACCTACAAGCTGTGTGATCTTAGGCAGTTCCTCAGGTACCGGAGATAGGGAGTCAATATATAGACATCAAGGCAACATGGCAAAATACAGTATAAGTAAAATTGTACTTCCCTAAGGATTCTTCAAGGATTCCTGATAATGCTTGCAAATATTTAGTCCAAGTCTGGCATATAGTTCTTAAAATGAAAAAAAAAAAAAAAATAGGTAGTAACTGATATGAGGTAATTTGGGGTTGACCGTGGTAGTTCTGGACATGTTTGTCCTTCTGTTTTGTTTTGTGTTTATTTTTTGTTGATGAGCACAGCAGACCTGTAATACAAGTTCATGAATAGGTAAGAAAACGCCAAGTGCTTATGTTCCTCCTGGGCCCCTTCAGCGCCCAGCTAAGCTGCCTAGGACCCCACTAACACTGCTGGAATCTAATACAGCAGGCGAAACAGGCCCTTGTGACTGGCTCAAGAAGACTAAAGTCTATTGAACCAGTCCCTCCCTCTCTCCCGTCCTATTAGGAGGTGATAGCTTGATGAAGAGCCTCATGATGGGAATTGTTTAGGGGGTAATCATGCATCCACTCCAACCCCTGATCCAGGGTCACGGAGAAGGAGTTTCCAGGGATTCAAGATGCTGCTTGACCTGCCTGCATCAAGCCTTCAAAGCAAGGCAGCCTGGCCCTATCTGGCCCTGGAGGATGCATAAATTCTTTTTTAGAGCTCCATAAAATACCAGCAGTGTGTAAGCTGTGGTCTCAGAGGCTGCTGAGTGCCATCATTTCCCTCTTCACACCTGCTCCCCTTGTGTCCGCGCCATGGAACATGCTGAGACACTAGGCAGACAAACGCTCCGGATGAACGTGTGCTCCAGCTCATCACTGAGCACCCACCATGTTCTGTTTACCCTTTTGATTTTCTTGAAGGAACGTTGCATAATAATATTTGATAGGTTTCAGGTGTGCCTTATCATCAATGAACATCTGTATTTAGATAAGTAGTGATAGATGGGAAATCACCAAAGGCAACACATCTTCTGAGAGAATAAGAAGTAAATACGTAAATACTAATGTATGAAGGTTAATGTCAAGCACTGAAGTCAGAGCATTTGGTTCAAATCTTAGCTCCGTCACTCACCATCTGGGTGACCTTAAGATGCTCCTTGTTTTCCTCACCCATAAACATGGACCCCATTACTATCATGAAATAATAGTATATAGTTTGCATGGGTGTGCAAAGACCAAAGGACCCTTCTGCATCTTCGGGTTTGACTTTTAAAAACTCTGCTTGAGGATGCCCCAGACATTGGAGCCCTCAGGCAGCATCACACTCGTTTCTAGCCCAGAGGTTTTAGAAGATGGACACTGTAGGTTTTGAGCCTGGCTCGGGGCTTAAGGAGAAGGAAAAAGTGGGCAAAGCATTATAGAAAGTTGGAAGAAAGAGAGTGTGCAGTCTATTAAGGAGTCCCTGCAAACAGCAAAGAAAGAGATATTTGGAAAAACAAGAAATCAATGTGCTGACTATGTCAGTCTGTTGTTTCGCTCACTTATTAGCAGATGGCCTTGGCTCTTGGCATTTGGGAGGGCAATGGATTTTTATTGCTTAATTCCCTGTAAGTGAACGACTAGTGAATTGTAAAATCCTATTGCTTAACATGTAACATTAAGTACTGAATTAGTAAAAATAAAAAAAAAATCAATTCTAGGTTTGGTTGCTGATTAGCTTTTCTTCAGGCATTCAAAGTACCATTATTGCTCTTCTCTTTGTTTTTAATTAATTAATTGTTTAATTAATTGTTTTTAATTCATAAAACTCTGAGTGAGACACAGTAACAAATGCACTGGCCAACTCAGAGCACAGCTTCCAATAGGTGGTCATCATCCTACAGACCCTTCATGGGCTCACTCATGACATGGCCCCCTCACGACATGGCCCCCTCACGACATGGCCCCCATGGCTGCTCTTAAGGAGCCAGAATTCCAGAGAAGATGGACTCTGCAATGTGGGTGTGCAGGATTGCCACCACTTTGGAGCGCCTCCAACTTATCGAAGGTCTTCTTGTACATCAACCCCCCTGCCTTCCCCCGTCTAAGTAACTACATGTTCAACCCCCTGACATAGGCATCAAGTCAATCAGACCCCTATCTTCCCTTTCTGTAGTGTCTACAATTAGTCTTCACAAATAACACACTGCTCTTTCGGGAACAAGTTTCCGTTGCTTGCCTATCCACGCCTCTTTGCGCCTCTGCGGCAAACCAGTCTTTCTGGCTTGTTGGTCAGGTCTGGGTTTCTTGTTCAGAAACTCGTGTCAAGAGAGTCAGAAACCATTATTTGTATGCTATCACTCATTTACACTTGTTTATACCATTATTACAAGATGCACAATACTGTTAATAATTGTTTACAAAGATGACTGAGTTTTTAGAAAATTCAGCAATGATTTGGGGGCCACAGAGCTATCAGAAGCCAAATTCAATGTTTTGTCACCTCTGAGATGAGACTTCCTATGAACCAAGAGCTCTTGTCTTTCTGTGTTTTTGTGGAATCTGTGGAATCTACATGATTACTGATTAATTTCGTTATGGAGAGGCTAGCTTTCCCATTTCCTTTATAAATTGCTCACACGATGACTAAGTATAACTTTATTTTTGGTGGTACTAATCTGTTCTATTGATTTTTCAGTTACCTCTTCTTCTTCCTTTTCCGCGTGTCTGTGTGTGTGTTCGTGTGCACACGCTGAGTATGTTGCAAACACTGAGTTTGAAAGAAGAGCTAGACCCCAATCTTTGACGTGGAAGAGCTCACAGATAAGTGGAATAGATCTAGAGCATTACGAGAAGCACCAGAGGATTGAAACACAGAAAAGGAATCTTCAACTCTACCCTAGGTTGGGCAGATGAGGGGACATTTGAGGTGAGTCTTGACAGATGAGAGGCAGGAGAAATACAAAGAATTCCAGGCTGAGAAGTCATTTGGGAAGTTTAGATACACTGAAGACAGGGAAACAGAAGTGCCAGCTCGGCAAAGCGCGTTCTCCACAAAGACACAGTTCTTGACCCTGGCAGAAATAGGGGCCATTCGTAGGCTCCTAAGCTGAAAACGAACTTGCTTTGGTTTGTTTTTCAGAAACTTCCTCTGGAAGCCACATCGAGAATGGATTGAAAGCTATAGAGAGATAAGAGGTAGCTTTACCAGATGAGAAATAACAAAGGCCATTTGAGTCCGGACAGCAGTAGTAGGGATGGAGAGAAGGTAATAGGCTTCTGATGACTTTAGGAAGGAGAGTATTGTCCCATGTGTAGCCACACCCTGCTCCAGGTGGTCCTCACTTCTTGCCTGGGTCCCAGTGGCTTTCTTAGCTGCCTACCCGCTTCAGTCTCTCCATCTCCAATCTACCAGAAAGATCATTCTAACAATCAGTATGGATCCAATTTTCTCAGCATCTTATAATCCCTATCAACTATAGAAATGGTTCAAGGGACTGGAGGGAGATATTTGTCTTCAAGATGACATCTAACAATTTCTGGACATGTTTTTGGTTTTCATAATTGGAGGGGGGCCTTGCTACTGGCATCTGATGAGTAGGGAGTAGGGACATTGCTAAACACCCTGCAATGCACAGGACAGCCTCCATCACAAAGACTTACCTGGCCCAAAATGCCAACAGTGCTGAGATGGAGAGAGCCTGAGCTATAGTATAAAATTCCAAGCTCCTCAGCTGGGCCAGGATATAGTCCCAAATGACTTATTTCTTTCCAGTCTTCTTTAATCTTTAAGGATTTTTTTTTTTCAAATCTCTTTGTGCCTTTGCACAATCTCAGGTGAATTTTCATTTACTTCTCTGTCTGGGGAATGGTGTGTCTTCTTCCCATTTCTGGTTCAGATAACCTCCTCCATAAAATCTTTCCATTTCCCACAGACATTGCTTATATTTACCTTCCTAGACCCTTTGGCTATAGTCTATCATAGGACTCCTCCTTCTTTGTTCTTTTACTTTTTATTAATTTGTAAAAATTTTTTCATATCACAAAAATGCCTTGATTGAAAAAAATACAATATAAAAATGAATATAAGCAAAACCATCATTTCTGTTACCCTACTCCCCTTCAGTTCCCACTCCTCTTTGTCTGCATATGAACAGTTTGGAAATTGTCCTACTTTCATTCTAAGTCATACAAACATACATGAGTGTATATATAAACACACAGGAGTTTCCATTGCTATTTCTTTTACACATTACTATGCAACTTGGCCCTAGTATTTGACAATCTGTCATGAACATCTTCAGAAGTCAATAAATATAGCCATTTTCTAATTTATTTATGCATACATATGTAGATATCTATAGTAAACCAAAAAAAGGGGCTTTATTTTTCAATTATAATTTTTCTTGCCCCACTCCAAAACCCCGTAACTAAGAAAACCAATCTAACAAAACAACCGTAAGTTCTCTGCCTTTTCCCATCTTCAGTAACTATCTGCAAACTTCTATACACTCACATGCCTTTTTGCCATTATTGGCTTAATAAAAATAGTATCATATAAAATGCACTTCTTTACCGTTTTTTCTTACTCAACAATACTAGATTGAAATCCTTCCAACTCTAATAATTCATTCAAGTGGCTGTAAAATGTTTTATTGTATAGATTTTTTTCATCACTTTCTTTGTCATCGGCATTTATTTTTGCTAGTACCAGCAATGGTGCTGCAAACACCTAAGATATATGTGTCCTAATGTATTGATGTTTTTATGACTATGGGTTAGACACCCCAAAACAGCACTGCTGGGGTGAACTGCAGGTGGACTTTTAATTTTAAGAGCTATTGCCATTTACTTTCCAAAGGAGTGTAAAAGCGTACGCTTCCTCCAGTAACTTTGAAACACTTATTTTTCCCTCATGCCCAATAGGAATAAGTGCTATAAATTTTAGACCAGGTGTGTGTGTGTTTGCTTGTTTGTTCTTTGCCAAACTCTTGAGAGTAAAGTGCTATTTCATTGTTACCTTCATTTTAAATTTTTACAAATAAGTCTGAACCCCTACCTCACATCATAGAAACAAATTCCATCAACCTACAAAGACTTACATAGGAAGATCCTCAGTAACATTATTCAAAACGGGTTCATTATTCAAAACCAAAAAGGTCCCAATAACTAGATAATTGCTAGACTTATAAATCAAGCCTGAATTAAAACACTGGGAAGCAGTTAGAGACTACATTTACAAGTTTTTAGGATAATGAAACCGGGAGAGGCTACACAGAGACGACAGTGTGAATATACAGAAGATTTGGCTGAATACAGTGACATGATGTATTTCAAACAAGACGGATAGCACATTTAGGGGATATTTATAATAGAGATGATATCTAATGGCTAAAAATCTGTAATAGTTAATGAATGCTTAGATAGTAGCAAGCCAGGGAAACATGCAAAATCATTTTTTAAAAGTTAATTATCAAATGAATACATGATTATTATATGAAATCCAGAGAAATGACAGCAACATTTAGAAGGAAGAGTTGGTCGCCTCCTGTGTGAGGCAGGGTGCTGGCAGGAAGGGGTTAGTGAAGCCGGGACAGGGGAGGCACACTCTGCAGATATGTGGGCGGGACGAAGGGAAGGGAAGGGAAGGGAAGGGGATGATGAAATACTAAGCAGTAGCAACTGCAGGAAGCTCTTGACCCACCAGGTTGAAAACAGCCAAGAGAAAGGCTAATGTTTCTGCATCAACAGTTGGTTCTAGGGAAACAGGAATAATATCCAACAGAAGCTGTGTCCACAGAAGGATGCAGGCTCTACCAGACCCACAACAAGGGAGAAGGACACAGGAGAGCAGGAGAAAGGACATAAATACCCACCTCTGCTGCCCTACAGTTGTTCATGCCCATTAGCCAAAATCAAACAGAAATAGAGGGTGAGGGAGTCCTAATATTTCAGTGTATAATGCACCCTGGTGGAGCAGTGGTTTAGTCCACTTTCTTGGGCTGCTGTAGTCCACACATATTCCAAGGATCTGGGTTCATGTCCAGTGCTGGAAGGTAGCAACCAAGATGAACAACCAAATAAAAATAAAATGCTGCTTCTTTTCTCTTCCTGCCTGTCTCTGCTTGCTTTCCTGCCTCCACCTTGCTTGTAAAACAAAAACAAACAAACGAAACTCTAGTGAAGGCGCACCCTGGTGACTCAGGTATTAAGCTAGCAGCTGGGGCATAGACCATGGAAAGACCAAGGACAAATAAAAAGAACAGAAAAATAAATTAAAATGCTCTTCCTCCTCTCTCTTCCTGCCTGCCTGCCTCTGCTCACTTTCATTCCTGCCTGCACCTTTCCTTTGAAAAACAGTAAATCAGTGCTCAGTTCTGAGACACAGAATAGGACAACAGGACGTAGAAACTAGTCTCAGCCTAGGGAGGCAAACCGAAAGTAGCAAGCATCTGCCTCTTGCCATTACCCTCATCCCCGGAGACGGGAACCATTATCAGTGATTTATACTACGAAAATGTTTTCTCTGCACATTCTTATCACTGCTTTCCCCTCAACCCTAACATATTTTATATTTAAATAACTTTAGTGGATCGATAAGAAAAACAAAATAGGAACAACCAATAGAAAAGAAGCCAGGCACATAAATTGATAGCTCACAAATCAGGAAACACCTATGAATAATATGAGACTAAAAGAACCATCTTATTTTGTAATCAAATGCATGCAAATTAAAACAACAATATGCCATTATTCATCTATCAAATTGACAAAGAATAAAATTATATATGGAATGTCTCCAGTTGTCAAAAGTGTGGTAAGATAATACATTCACTGATGGTAGGAGCATAAATTGGCTTATTCTTTCTTGAGGGTAATTTGGCAAGATATATCAAAGGTATAGAAAAGTGTTTATATTCTCAACTCTAATGATTCTACTTTCAGGAATTCATCCAAAGGAAATACTCAGAAATGCACATGTGATGTTTCCACAATTTTCACTATTATTTATAATAGTGATAAATTTTTTTAAGCATAAATATTCATAATAGGAGATTTGTGAAATAAATTATGGTATGGCCATACAATGAAATATTGTGAAGCCATTAAAATTGTGTTGCAGAGAATAGTTAGTGATGTGAGATAATGTGCTTGGTATTCCATGAAGCAAAATAACCCCAATGTAAACCATGATATACTACATGTTCCACGATCATAATTTTATAAAAACAAAAAGTGTGTGTATTTATGGCTGCATATAACACACACATACATATATACACACACACACATATATATGTATGGTTTCGGTTTCAGATCATAGCTTTATATGTTTATCTATAGATATATCTCTTTGTAGATCTATAACTCTACATCTGTATCTATGTATCTATTCTATAGAGATGAAAGCTAGACCCCAGAAGAAAATATATTAGATGTTAACAAAAGACCTTCCTGTGGAGTAAGATTATATGTAATTTTTCATATCCTGTACACTTTATTCTTCCATAATGAACATATTTTTGTATCTTTTAAAATTTTGTAGGGGCAGGCAAAGATATTTTACCAATCAGTTCCTCTTCTATTTGGCCATATGCAAGGTCCATTTCTCCCTTATTTGTCCCCAAATTGGTAGGTATGTCAAGTTCCCAGAAAGATGTAAAATTCTAGTTATTTGAATTGGAAATGTCAGTGTTCTTCCAAAAGCAGTGGCATGCAGAACTCTGTGAAATAACTCTTTCCATGGTTTTCCTCTTGATGTAAAAATAGGTAGTTGAATGCTAAAAATCTATATTCTGGAAGACAAAAAGAAATAATTCTTTTACATGCAGTCTACTCGCAGAGTTCTATGCCCCTCTGTCTCTAGAAACTGACTGAGAATGGAGAAGCCAGTTCCCTAATGAACGGAACAGGATCCATAGGAGAGGATCTGGGGTGAGCGCATCCCTCTGAGTCTGCATGGACTTGACTGTATCATAAGAAGTAGGTTCCATACTGCAATCTATATCCATATGTTCATATTATAGCCATTGACTGAACAGTTCTGATCAACAAGAAGAAAAGAGAAGAAAATAGTTCAAAACGAAGCCCAGTATGAACTCAATACTGCCCCCCCAAAACAATACTGTTTGAAGGGTCAAAGCAATCCAAAAATTAAGAGAGAGTTTCTACTCCAGGGGAAGAATTTGCATCATCGTTTTCCCCTTAGTTTGGAATTAAAGATCTTCAAATCTAATCTTTGTTCATTTATTCTATTGCTAATTGATTTTATTGAATCAATATTGCATTATAACATTAAATAGTTTAAGGTATACATCATCATAAATCAAAATCTGTGTGTAGTATAGTAAGTTCACCACTATTTCATTTTTCCTTCATTAAACACTGAATCCCCTTTAGCCCATGTGGCCACCCCACCCTATCCTGTATCTTCCTGCACCCACTGATTAGCTTTGTTTAAAGGTGTGCTTTCTATATCCACAACAGAATACCATGCGGCAATCAAAAAGGTGAAATTCTGCCATTTGCAGCAATATGAGTGAACCTGGAGGGAATTATGCTCAGCAAAATAAGCCAGAAAGAGAAAGACAGACATCATATGATATCACTCATATGTGGTATATAAATAGCAAGCAAACAGATTAACTAAACTGAACAAAAACAGACTTTTAAAAAAATGAACCAGATCAAACAACAGACTTCAAATCTATTCTACTCTTTCATTTCACCCTCTTTTGACACCATGACTATTTAAATTTCATAACAATTAGGAGACCACATGCTGGATAGAGATTGTTGAACTCTGCTCCTTAGGAATTTCTCACCTCCACAGAATAGTGACTGCCACAGACTCACATGAATCTGCCAGGATAGCAGATGTTAGTGATTAAGAACAAACTCATGCCCATGTCCAATGCAATGACTGGAGGGTCCAGGAAAAGTTACTTGACTTCTCTCTGCCTTGGTTTCTTTATCTTAAAAGTGGACCAAATTGTAGTGTTTGCAGTGTAGGATTAGTTTGAAGATTCCATTGGACTTGTAGAACAATGCCTGATATTTTCATTTTCTTGATTATTACATACAACAAAACACTCTCTTTTGTGTGTCGTGCTTAGAGTATGGATAGCTACGGAGAGTCATGTACTCACTGCAATAAAATATGGAAGAGTTTCACTCCCCCAAATTTCCCTGTGCATCTTCATGGGTAACCTTGCCCCACACACAGTCCCAGGGAAATACACGAATTTTTTGGTCTTCATCCTATTATCTTTCATAACAGAACCATATAGGTGGCAGCCTTCCATTTCTTTTTCAAGTAACATGATTAATTTGAGATTTATCATGCTATTACATGTAGCAGTAGTTTATTTTTGCTACTGAGCAGTAGTCACTGGGGAAGCTGAGCACAGTCAGTCTGTCCATTCAACTTTTGAAGGTTGTTTTGGTTGCTTCCAAACTGAGGCCACCACAAGGACAGCCGTGTACACATTCCCGCAGAAGCTCTGGTGAACCTAATTTAATTCCACTTGGGACTACTGGATTACAATATTAAGATTATGATTAACTTTGCAAAAAACATTAAACTCTTTTTCTAAGTGGTTGTACCATTTTGCCTTCCCATTAACAGTAAGTGATAGTTACATATGTTCCTCCCTTCACTAATACTGGGTAATGACACTATTTCTGGTCATTTTATTAAGTGTCTACTGGCATCTCAATGTATTTTCCTAATCACTCATGACAGTGAATACCTCTCTGTGTGTTAATAGGCCATCTTTATGTCTTTTGTGAGTGAAATGGATGTTTAAATATTTTGTTTATTGGATTATGCGGGTTTTTTTACTACTGAGTTTCAAAACCTTTTAAAATAAATATTTTAATATATATTCTGAATACACAGTTTTTAGCAGTCATCTGAAAATAATTTATTTCACTGAATAACAGGGTATTTTTTTCATTTTCTTCTAAATTTTTTTGGAAGAACAAAGTTTTAAATTTTGATGATCTTTTGACCTCACTTATAGGTGGAATGTGACTAGACAAAACAAAGGAACAGAGGAAACAAAACCAACCCTGAAACATTTGCAACAGAACTGAGGTGACCAAAAGGGAATGGGGTGGGTGGGGGCACACGGTGGCAGAGCCCCCTGGACAATGGGGAAGAACACTTGATGATGTGGTGGAGGGCAGGGTGTGTTGAAATATAACTAAGAAATGGGGAACCTATACATGGGATATTATTTTAATGTGGAAAATAATTACTACAATAAAGTAAATTTAAAAAATTGATTATCTTTTAATTTTTCTACTTTAAAGGAAAAGTGCAGTCAGGAATGAAAGTGAGCAGAGGTAGGAGGAGAGAGGAGAAAGAAGCACTTGATATATTTTATTTAGTTATTCAACTTGGTTGTTCCTCTCCCACTGCCATCTCCCCACCGCTGCCCCATGTGAATCAGGATCCTTGGGATGTATGTGGACTACACCGGCCAAAGGCAGTGGACTAAACAGCTACTCCACCAGGATGCACTGATGGTCTTTTAATTTTCTGTTGAGTCTATTGAAGATAATGTAAAGATAAGAGAGTAAGATAACAAAACTAATTTTTCCAAATGACTTTAAAGACAAATATTTAAAACAATAATTATAAATATGTTATGGTGCAAAATATGTAAAAATCTAATTTGTGACCATAACAACCTAAGTGGAAAGGGACAAAAAGGAAGCTGGTATGAACACAATGTTTATTGTTATGAAAAAAAGTGATTTGAATCCCTAAGATGACCAATTAGACAAAACATCTCTGTCTCTCTCTGTCTCTGTGTGTGTGTGTGTGTCTCTCTCTCTCTCTATATATATACACACACACATATATGTATATATTCACATAAAATATATACATAACATATATACACATATATAGTGCACATATATTTATATAAAAAGTATATATACATATATATTTATATTTATATAGAGAGAGATGTTTTGTCTTACTGGTGAATGTATATAATATTGGTCACTATATATACGTATATATAGTGTGTATATATATTTATATTATATACAAGAACAAACATAATTTATCTCTATAAAAATTATATATAAATATATACAGACACTACATATATTTATATATAAATATATACACTATATATAGAGGGGGGGAGAGAGAGAGAGAGAGAGAGAGAGAAGGCAGACCACGATCGAAATAGTCCACTATTCTTTAAATAACAAAAAAGACAAAAATGGAATGACTGAAGAATAAAAAGATAAGATTTCTAGCAAACAGACAGCAACGTGGCAGGAACAAGTTCTTTCTCATCAGTAATTATATTAAGTATCAATGCACCAAGTCTCTAATTCAAGGGCAGAGACGGGCAGGATGAAATTCACCTGCCTTTTTAGCCATGGAGCCACCTCCCGGGTGACTGAGACGCCCGCATCCGGGAAGGACCGCTGATTCCTGGTGGCGTGAGTGTTTGGAGCTCACTGAATGCTTCAACTGCCCTTTCGGGGGGAGCCCAGTCTTCATCCATCAGCTAATTCAACTACACTTGAAATCTGTGGGGATCCACTTGATTCCTGTCAGTTTCAGTTATTTTGAGTGGGAAGTATCAGTAAGACATCCAAGACGATATATACATGTGGATGGTGGGGGTCGGTGACTTCAGAGAGGACATCAGAGAGGACATATTTCTAGCGGTGACAGGCAGGGTAGCTGGGGTAGGGTTAGCGAGCTGAGGTGGAAGGATAAGGAAGACTTTCTCAAGGAAATCAAAGCCTTGTGAGGCCATGAGTCATGGTGGTTGGGGCCTCCTTGGCTTGCTCAGTGACAGAATGATGGTGTCTATTGAGGTGGAGCTGAAGACTGCGACTAAGATGCCAAAGTCATCATTCCTCAGAGGGAATGCCCAAAGGTCAGAAGAAGTGAACTGGGGCACGAGATGATGACAGAGCAGTTGGCCTGAACTTCAATGGGACAAGAGCCTTCCCAGGAAGATTGAGGCGTGGCAGGGAGAACAACAAACAATATACACACAGGAAATAAAGAAAAAAATATCTATACTTTCACAAATTACAGTTATAATTAGAAATAAAATTATAATTAGTCATCCATCCATACCTTTTCCTAGATATGTTTTTAGAAAGCAAACTCATAACAATATACGCCATTAACATTTTTGCAAACAATGCTGGAAGCTATAATTTTGATAAATCCTGGTAAAGGGATTTATTCTAATTGTTTTCAAAAATTTCTTAAGAACTGCTACAATATTTTTATGTGAAAAAAATATTGCTACGAAAAGGACAAGTCATCAGCTATCTTTCTTCACTTCTTTAAAAAGAGTGAAAGCAAACCCTTCACAAGGGGACCCTCATGTTGGACACTCTCGGATCTTGCAGGTCGAGTCCCCGCTGTTGGGACATGGGGACACATTACACATTATGAGGTCTCACCTGCCCCACAGCCTGTCACTCAGGCACAGAAGGCACCCTCCTTGATGTGGCTCTCTGGAAGGCATTGCTTTTCTGACCATAACCAAAAATTAGCAAGTCCCACCACTCCCGAAAACTTCAGCAAAAGGTTATGTGTATGTCATTTTTCTCTTTATATTTAGTCTAGTTCACAAACACAACAGCTTTCTCCAAGTCAGTCATCTAAGAATTTTGCAGATTTGTGAATGTATCCTCATCACATCTTATATGGCAAATTTTATTCTTATCCCCCATTTTCAATAGGCGGGCACTAAGGCACTTTCTTGGTCCAAGTTTACCCAGCGGGCAAATGGCAGAAGGAGAATGAGAAGCAACACCAGCCATTTTCCCTCTTATGTATCTTTCTTGATGGAAAAGTATGAAAATCATGGTACAAAATCAGCATAAACTGTGGGCTTCCAGGTATATATGAGTGTATGTTTTCCCAGGAAAGAGTCATCTTTTTAACAGAGGAGAGCCAATTTGCCCTTATTTTCTCGAATGAGGTAATCACCAGCCACCTTACTGATGAGACCAAAGAGCTGTGACTTCACTGCCTTGCTTCCTTTAAAGCAACCATATCCTTTCTGCCGCCGTGTTCTAGCATATTAGAACCTAACCTTTCAGACCTGAGAGAAAAGGTCAACTTTAACTAGAAAACAAAAGGAAACTTCTGCACTGGGGGGCTTTCACAGTGTGTGCCCCCATTTTTTACCCCATCCTAGTGACCAGGGAAATGCAGCCACATTTGGATGAATCCAATTACTCTTGTGGATTACACACAGATTATCAAAGTTGTAAACAGCAAAGTGTTTGTAGAGATCGATGGAGCACGACAAAGCTCATATTTAACAAGAGAAATAAAAGTACGAGTGAATCTGCAGTCAGCGACAGAGGGGTATAATGTCACATCATCATGCTGAAGGTTAAGATGTAATTGAAATCAATGTTATAGCACAATGAATCCTCCGGCTTTCATGCACTTTGAGAGTGCAATTCTAATTTCATATCTGAGCAATTCATTTGCCTTAAGCAGCTCTATTAGGAGGGTGTTTTTATTATGTTGCCTCTCCATGAGGTTTGAATTCGGTTAGATAGTGGCAAATTAGGTCTCGTTCAGCAAACAAGATTATGATAGATCGTTCACAAATCCTTTGCATTCTCATATTCCCAGAGATACAGGAGCAGGGGCCAGAGGTGAGTTTCAACAGGAGTGAGACATGTGGGCACCGATGCAGGAGAGAGGTGGGCTCCGGGCTCTGTTACCCCACGTGCTAATGGGGTCATCTCAGACAAGTCTCTTGACAACTGGGTCTCATCTCCTTCATCTGTATAATGGGTTTTTTTGTCGAAAATTAAGTGAAACCTCATATGAAGGGTTCATAATTGGCATTCACACACATTATTCATCATTTGTGACAATACAATTTATCAAGCCCATCGCACACGATACCTCTTCCAGGAAACCTTTCTTAAGATCTGAAGCCAGAAACGATTTTCCCACTCTCCTTGCTCTTTGCACTTAATTTTTTATTAACCCTTTTTGAGCTATCCTTTACATACCATAAAATGCATGTGCTGAAATGTGTGACTTCATGAGTTTTCATAAATTTACTGAGTTGTGAAAACATCACCATATCTAATTTTATGACAGTCCAATAATATTCCTCACGCCTGACTACAGTTGACTCCCATCCTCACCCCCAGGCCATCGTATATCTGTATAACAAGATATTATTTAGCAATAAAAAGGAACACAATATTAATACATGCAAGCCATAGATAAACCTTGAAAAAATGCCACGTGAAAGAAGACACACACACACACACACACACAGTTTGATTCCATTTATATAAAATGCTCAGAATAGAGCATTTTCTATTTTACCCTCTTTTGACCTTTGATCCACTTGAGTTATATTTCTCTTCTTACTGACCCGCAGGAGGAATTAAGATACATCACTATCTTCCCCATAGCACAGAGTGAAATGCCTTGTAAAACAGTAAGGTCCTCCACTGATTTAAAAGCTACTGAAGAGTTAGATGGACAGGAAACGAGCTAAGCTTTGTTGCCTATGGCAAGAAGAAAGCATTAGTGCTAAAGTTACAGGTATGCCTTTTTAACATTGAGAAAGAACCGGTTTTCCAGGTAAGACCTCTTCCTGGAGCAAGAACTGGGGATGAAACAATGCACCCAGCAGTTGGCCGCTGTTCCCATTTCTTGGACTCCACTTCTCTACACAGCTACCATTTACCAAGTTCTTCCCACCTCTCAAGAGGATTGCATGTTGACTTTCTGATTTAACTCTTATAACAGCTTACGAAGTAGGTGTTATGATTGTCAGGGCTGTCCCCATATTGCTGGTGAGGAAAGTGAGGATTCAGGAAAGTAAGGGACTTCCCAACAGCACACAGCCAGTAAGCATGGCGGCAGGTGGACCTGACATAACCAGAAGCTACAGCGGCTCTTGTTTCCTTAGCTACCCATGAGAAGGTAAGAAATGGTGCTAGAGAGTTAACACTTGCATAGTGTTTACCATGAGCCAGACATTATTCAGATGCAATGATTAATAATGGTGCTCTCCTCCCGGCAATGCGATGAATTGAATATTACGAGCTGTGCTTTACAGATAAGTAAACTGAGACAAGGAGACGTGAAAACACTTGCCCAGGATGGTGCTGCTAGGAAATGAGAGTGTTGAGGCTTGAAGCCCAGCAGTCTTACTCTAAAGTGAATGTCCTGCATTGTCCTCTGACAATAAGCATTCCAGCACTGGTGCTCACACCTGGCTCCTCAGTCTAAGCATGGAGCATGGCTGGATGTAGACAATACATACTTGGGAAATTTTCCTTAAAAATCATTTTATGAAGGGCAAACTTTCATATGAGAAGGAGTGATGATGGTGTCCTCTGGGCATCCAAGAAGAGTCTATAGTACTGAAATGAGTCAAGTGGACAGGAAGAAATGTTCTGATCCTGAAAACCAGCTGACTTGGTTTCTGCATTTACCCCTGACACAAATTGCTCCTCAGTCTTTCATTTTCTCATTCAACACATGTTAATTCAGCACCTACTGTGTTCCACACACTGTTCTAGGTCCTGAGGATACAGTTATGCAAGTTATCGCTGTAAGCAAAGGAAAGCCAATGGCAATCTTGTGATTGCAAAGGTGATGATAATTGTGAAAGTCTAAATATATGATGCCAAGAAAACATAAAACAAGTGAATATCTTTGGCCCAGGGCTCCAGCAAGGACCTGCATGATGAAGTGACTTTCAGAGAAGACCTAAAGGCTAAAATTGTAGCCATTTTAATGTAAAGATTCAACTGTATTTGGGGAGCAGGTTGGGAGAGGTTTAGACAATGGAGGGAGATGTGGAGTCACTTACTTACCTTTCAAATAAGTCAAGGAAATCTAAAAGACCATGAGTCTGAGTCCTACCTTTTTTCATGGTCAGATTGAAGTTTTCAACTTGTCCACTCATATGTGTCTGAATATGGAAATTTTGGTTTCTATCTCAGCAATACAAACTCCCAGGGCTTCTGATACACAAAGCTAGGACAGCATAGTTCCATCTCTGGGTCATCAATGCAGTCACAAAAGGTCCATCCAGGTAGCTGAAGCACAGGAAGCAGGACAGGACACTTAGGTCAAAGATTCCAAAGTAAGATGTCTGGGACTCAGAACTATGGCCCATTGTTTGCAAGAAAGAGGGAGATGAAGAGAGTATTACCTGGAGGAAAGGGTTAGACAGAATAGTGAGAAGAGCCCAGGTGACAAAGCAGATGATCACATACGGACCTAATAAGAGACTGTGTTTCAGAAGCTCTTTAGATACTCAGGTTCCTCTTCATCTCTGGAAATACCAGTTCTATACCATCTAGAAAATGAAAAGATAAAACCACAGACTGGAAGCAGAGGACATATCTGCCACATGAATAACTTTCTTAATCTGTATTAGAATATGTAGTGAGCTTCTACAAATCAGTAAGAAAGAGAAAATCATGCACACTGGAAAAATGGGTTTTCAAAGGAAAGGAAAGGAAAGGAAATGTGGATCGTCCATTTGTACATTGAAATATTCTAATATAATTATTGATCAAGAAAATTCATTCAGTTACCATCCTACCTCATCAGACTGACATTATTGCATGGGGAAGTCTGCTCTCTGCTATTCTCATGAATGATGAGGATATGGAATCACAGGAACTCTAGTTCATAGCTAGGAGGTATGTAAATTTAGTACATTCATTTGGGAATGAAGTTTTATTTAATAGAATTGAACATGCATACTGTCAATGCCCAGCAGCTCCCCTTGTAGGTGTACATTCGAAAAACTCTTGCTTAAGTGTCCTAGGAGACATGTTCAACCACTTTTTATAGCAGCAGTATTGGTAATAGTAAAGGAATAAATATTCCAAATGCCCATCTTCAGAGGAATGTATGTATAAATTATGGTGCATTCATGCAGTAGAAGCTATACCGCAATGAGAATGAAGTACAAAGCAGTATACATGGACCTCAAATTGTAATTTTAACCACAAAAAAGTAACCTATAAAATAATGCATTCTATATGAATCTTTGTGCATTTTCTGAAAAAGGCACACATAGTGTTTGGGAATATATAACTCTGTGGAAAATCTATGAAGTAAAGCAAGGAATGAAGAACACAAAATAGCTGAAGACATATCACCCCTGTAAAAGTGGGTGTGTGGAGATGATCGGAAAGGGGTATAGAAATGACTTCCAAAGTCCTGATGAGGCTTAATGTCCTACTTCTCAGGCAAAGTCCTAGATACATAGGTATTTGCTTGGATATTATTTTAAGTGGCACATCTCCTTTTATTAAAAGACATATTTAGTAAGTAAATAACAATTTAAAGTCAAGCACAGTTGGGAGGCAGTAAGACTATTTCTAATCCGTCATCAGGATAGCGATAGTATATTACCTGGCAAGGAAGGAGTTTGGCTTAAAAAATAGCCCTCATACCATCAACCAGGAGAAGATGGAGGAGATGAGGTTTGTCCACAGTGATGTGTGGATATCTAGCAATTCCTTCACAGTTATGAGTTCTCTAGAATGATTTTTCAAATCCAATGTGTGCACATGGTGGTGTGGAATGGTACATTCTTTTATGAAGGACTGACATCATTTCATTCTACTAGTAATAAATCAAAATAAGAGCTAACAATAGTTGAACCCGCTATAATCCAGGTCCACTCCTGTGTGTCTGTATAAGAATTATTTCATTTAATCTTCACAATAACTTTATAAGGTAGTTACTAACATTTGACACATTTTACCAATGAGGAAATAAAAGCTATGATGTTTGCTTAAAATAAAGAAACTAGCAAGAGCCTGAACCCAAACTAGATGTGCTTGGACCCAGAGTTTTTGTTTTAAAGCGCTTAGAACAATGAGTTATTTGAGTTTTCCATAATTTTACTTAAACATAAGAATATGAGTTCAATTGACTTCTCCTCTATTTATATCCCTCTTTTTTAAACAATGAAATAAATGTTTTTACCTTCCTGCTTCTGAACCTTTTACTTTAAGCTACATATTTCATAGAGCACAGAGTGATGCTTTTGAGCCTCCATGTTCCCTGTGTCTTTGGTGGTAATTGTACAATAGAACATGAAAGGTAGACTGCGACAAACCTCCCAGGTTTTCTGCTAGTAGCCTATTAATAAATTTGTTATTATGAATGAGAGTTTTCTCTTTATTAACTTTTCAACTGTCAATAACTCTGTATTATTTAGATTGTAAAAGTGAATATTTTCCTTCTAACTCCTCACTTTTCTTTCCAAGACTTTCATTGAATAAATATCAAGGCAAGTGTATTCTGTCACTTGTGTCGTTTTCTATTGTCCAGCATCCATTCCCTTCTTTCTGACTGAAGCCGTTGGATTTTAATTTGGGAAACTTCTTTCTCCTTGTGATGTTGGTGGTAGGGACTGTTAATAAAGTTGCTACAAGGCAAACCTTCTGGACCACTTCTTTGTATGTCAGCAGAGGTCATTCAAGGTCAGAAAGTGGTTAAATTGATTCATATCCATCATAGTGACATCAATGGACTTCCCACCAGTCCCTGCTACTTAGAGCTCACTTATGAGTTAATTCAAACATTCCAATATTTTTTTCTCCTCCAGACTCTCTATTATTGACATGTATCTCTTAAAATTAAGGAGTTCTAACTGAAATACTATCCAAAATTATAAGATACTTACATTGTACTGTTCATAATAATTTAAAAAAATAGCTTACAATACAACAATAGTTTAAATAAGGGGCTTATTTAAACAATGAAGTGTTTTACAGCCACTCATATTGCTGATGTTGATTTATAATTATTAACTTTCAAAATGTTTGCAATATATTGTGAATTGAGGAAAGTAAGCTCACGAGCAATATGCACAATATGATCTGTTATATAACATCTTCTGCCCCAAAAGATTCATAGTGATCATTCTTGGTACTGGGGTTATGAAGGTTATATTGCTTTACTGTATTTGCTAATGTTTCTTTAATACAGTTGCAAGTCTTCAGAGGAAAAATATTACTTTAATTTATGCTAATTTAAATAAATAACCATTCTTCCAAAGAATTTTAAAGTCAGGAATCTAGAAAATAATAATGAGAATCCCAAGTATATTGTTACTGAGACTTTTGATAAAGCCTCACAGGCTTTCATGGAAATATTCCTGTTCCAAAGTTGCCTTTTTTTTTTTTAATACAGTAGTGAGTACTCATAGGTAATTACTGAAATCATAAACACTGATAATTATTTAAGAGATAAGTATTGTCACCTGGTGCTCGGCAGGTTCCTAAAAATGGTTAAATCAAAGCTAACATGTGACTCCATTGTGTTGACTTTTAGGAATCACCAGAGCTGCATAACTGGCAGGTTGCAGAGGGCAATGGGATTTACGATTTTAGATTAGAAAATAATGGCAGCTCTCAATGTGTGTGTGGAGAACTATGGGAAATATTCGGACAAAATGGAGGTGAAGAGGAGACAAAGATCAAGAAGAAGGACACATTAAATGACCACCCTTCCCTGCCATGACAGTTTCAACCCAGACCAAATCAGGACTTGGAGTGGTTCCCTGGTTCTGGAATACTCTGCCCATTTTTCTGGGAGTCTGCGTACGTCAAAAACCTAAACACTGCCCGCTCCCTTCTGTTGCTTTATGAAAAGTATATAACTTGACCCCCACGTGACAAGGAGTTCACGAGGCATTTTGAGTAGAAGCTTTCCTCTCCTTCTTTGGTCAAAGAATAAGTTCCTTTAACCATTCCTACTGTGTCCCTTAATCTCTAACAGCTGAATGGGAAGAAAAACCAAGGCAATATTGGTCTCAGCATCAATCGATGACTTAAAAGAGAGGAAATAAAGCACTGGTTAGTTTTACCACAAATCAGATGGTGATTGGTTATCCTCTTTAAAGTATCAGAGTTATGTAGTGGGAAAATCACTGAACTGGAGTCCAAAGAAATGGATTTTCACTCATAATATGTTACTAGCCAGTTCTATATGACTGGCCAGATCACTTAACCTTTTAGTCCTGCTCATAGATATAATGGGAGACAGAAATAGATGATCTGTGTAGTTTCTCCAAATACTAAGAGTCTTCCTGTCATAAAAGGTTGAAAAACTAATTTGTATGTTCAACTTGTTGCATTATCTATCTACTATATCCTATGGTTATAACACCTAGTGCTAAAATGGAAAGCCAATCTCAAGCTACAAAGTGGTTGACAAATCAGACATAACCAATCAGTTTATTATATCTAATGGGGGGCAGGGGTTGGTTCATATATCAGTATGTGGCCCAAATGGACCTAACTACATCTACACAAATGACATTTCCAAGATCGATTGGAAAAGAAGCACTTTATTTCTGCCAGAATTCATAAAATGGCAAGATAATTGCCCTTAGAATAATGTTGGCCCCCAGAAGAGGAGAACCTAGATGATAATAAAACCAACAGAGAGGGAAGGGACTCAAAGAGAAGAAGAGGAAAACATTAATACTAATATGTGAACGATGATGTCCAGCCTTGCTTGAATGTGTTACCATAGCCAATCAATTAGCTTCCCTTTTAGAAAGCTTTAGCATGTCTAAATTGGGTGGTTTTGATGGCTAATTTTTTAAGAGAGGAAGGAAGGAAGGTGGTGACCTGGTTGGAGGCTCACCTCCCCACAGAGCAACTAGGAATCACCTATTTTCCAGATATAAACATGGAGGAAGAGAACAGTCAGAGGCTACAGAGCACAGCAGCAATCACCATCACAAAGGGTAGATTAAAACATCAGAGCTCAGAGCTACATGGTGGATTCAGGATTCAGGCTATAAGGAGGGAGTGGAGCTGTGGGAAGAACTAGCCCTCCCTGAGAGTTGCTCTGATAGCAGGGAATCTATGCAGCAGGACCCGGAGAGGGCAGGGTCTTGGGACAAGGTGGAAGGGGGACCAGCACCCCAGTGGAACTGAGCAGGAGCCCTTGCAGAGACATTACACAAGACACTGCCACAAGCAGAAGGCAGTGATTACAAGAATCCCCCACCTACAACCCGAACTCCTCCCACCATATTACACAGGAGTTGCTCACTGGAAATTCTGGCCCCAGGCTTAAAAGAAGAGAATTCCCCAGAAGGGAGGGAGCTTCAACTTCAGGTTTCCTGAAAGGCATAGAATCCTACAACAGAATGGCAAACAAACAAAAGTAGGAACAGTCATACTTATATCAGAAAAAAACAGACTTCCAACTAAAAAACATAACAAAAGACTGAGATGGACATTATATAATGATGAGGGGGTCAATCCATCAAGAAGACATAATTCTTATTAACATACATGCACCAAATGAAGAAACATCAAAATATATTATACGAGTATTATTAGAACTGACGAGAGACACTGACAGCAACACAATAATAGTGGGGGACTTCAACACCCCACTTACAACAATGGACTGATCAACCAGGCAGAAAATTAACAGGGACACAGCAGCTTTAAATGACTGTTTGGAACAGTAAGTTCTAATAGACATATACTGACACTTCATCCATCAGCTAAAGCTTTCACTTTCTTTTCAAGTGCACATGGAACATCCTCAAGGATAGATCATAGGTTGGGACACAAAATATGTCTCAACAAATTTACAAAGATTGAAATTATACCAAGCATCTTCTCTGTGCAAATGGCTTAAAACTAGAAATAACCACAAAAAGAAAGCTGGCAGACCCCAAATTAATTGGAGACTAAACAATATGCTTCTGAATGACTCTTAGGTAATACAGAAAATCAAAGAGGAACTTAAAAAATACGTTGAGACAAAATGATTGAAGATGCAAGCTACCAGAATCTATGGGATGCAGCAAAAGCAGTGCTAAAGGGAAGTTCATTGAAAACCATTTCAAATAAAGAAAGAAGAAAAATTTAAAATAATCTAACCCTACATTTAAAGCAACTAGAGAAAGAAAAATAATTAAAGCCAAAATCAGTAGAAGAAAAGAGTAATAAAAATTCAAGCAGAAATAAATGAAATAGAAAACAAAAAAGACAATCCAGAGGATCAATGAAATCAAAAGTTTGTTCTTTGAAAAAATAAACAAAATTAATAAACCATTTACCAGACTCACAGAGGGAAAAAAAGAGAGACATCTCTTATACTATAACCAGAAATGAAACAGGAGATGTTACAGCAGAGACCAGAGAAATGCAAAACTTCATAAAAGACTGCTGTGAACAGCTCTATGTCAATAAAGTGGACAACCCTAAGGACATGGACAGATTTTTAGAAAACTACAGTCTACCAAGACCAAACCCGGAAGAACTGAAAAATCTGAACAGAACAATCACAAGCAAAGATATTGAAGAAGCAACCAAAAGTCTCCCTAAAAATAAAAGACCAGGACAAGTGGGATTTTCTAGTGAGTTTTATCAAGCTGTCAGAGAAGAATTAATACCTATTCTTCTTGAGTTCTTCCAAAATACTGAAGAACAGGAATTACTCCCAAATAACTTCTATGAGGCTAACATCACACTGATACCAAAAGCTGATAGAATATCACCAAGAAAGTTATAAACCAATAGCTTTTTTTTTTCTTTCTACAAACTTGACCTTTAAAGCAGACCACTTCCTTGAAAATTCCTGTTTCACTAAAAATTCCCCCCCTCCCAAAGTTCTAGCCATGCCAGTCTCCTGAATGAAATATAATATACCTGCCAAGCTTCCCCCACAGTGAGGAGGAGATAGGAGTACCACTCTCCACCATGTCCCAATGAGTTAATTCATTTCAAAAAGGTACTTTTCCCAAGGTGAAAGCAGGAGAACAAACCAATATCTTTAATGAACATAATGCAAAAATTCTCAACAAAATATTAGCAAACCAAATCCAACAATGCATCAAAAGAATTATCCATTGTGATCAAATAGGATTTCTCCTAGGGATGCAACGATGGTTTAACATATGTAAATCTATTCGTGTACTACACCATATATACAAGAGCAAAGAGAAAAACCATATGATCGTATCAATATATGTAGAGAAAGCTTTTGACAAGATACGGCACCCATTTATGATAAAAAGTCTGCATAAAATGGGGATTGAAGGTACATACCTCAACATAAATAAATAAACCCAGAGCCAATATCATAGTCAATGGCGAAAAATTGAAAGTACTTTCTCCAAGATCAGAAACAAGGTAAGACTGTCCACTTTAACCACTGCTATTTAATATGCAGGAGATCTCAGTCAGAGCAAAAAAAAAAGAAAAAAAAAAAAGAAATAAAAGGCATCCAAATTGGAAAGAAAGAAGTAAAATTATCATTACTTGCAGATGACATGATTGTATATGATTTTATATATATATACATATATATTGAAAACAGTCAATACCATTAGAACTAATAAACAAATACAGTGAAATGGCAGGCTACAAAATCAATGCATAAAAATCTATTGCATATTTATACACAAGCAACATGCTAGAAAAGAATGAAATCAAGAAAACCATGCTATTTAAAGTAAAAGTAAAAAAAGCAAATGTCTTGGAATGTTCTTCACAAGTAGGTAAAAGACCTGTCTAACGAAAACTACATGTCTTTATTAAGAAAAACAGAGGAGGACACAAAGAGATGGAAAGACATCCCCTGCTCATGGTTGGGAAGAAACAACATTGTTAAAACGGTCATCTTAACTAAAATAATACATATCTTTAATGTAATACCCACAGGCTTATTTCAAGCAAATAGAACAAAAATTCTTAAAATTTGTATGGAACAACAAAAGATCCCGAAGAACCAAAGCAGTTATGAGAAAAAAAGAATGAATCTGAAGGATTACACTCCCAGACATGGAGTTATATCACAAAGTGATGGTGATCAAAACAGTTGGTACTGGAATAATAACAGAGGCACAGATCAGTGGAACAGAACTGCATCACCAGAAACTGACCCATTCGCATAGTCAGTTAATCTACAACAAAGGAGCCAAAAGTATAGAATGGAGAAAGGACATTCTCTTCAATAGATGGTGTTGGGCAAACTGACAGTCACAAGCAAAAGAATGAAGCTAGACCACGCTCTAACACCATTCACAAAAATTAACTCAAAATGAGCTAGAGACTTGGACATAAGATCAGAAACCATAAAGTTCTTGGAAGACAACACAGGAAAGACATTCCATGACATCAGCCTTAGAGAGGCCTTTGGGGACTCGACTCCAGCATCAAGGGAAACAAAAGTAAAAATAAACAATTGGGACTACATGAGACTGAAAAATGTTTTCCCAGTGAAAGAAAACATTGCCAAAATAAAAGGCAACTACCAACTGGGAGAAAATATTTTTATTCCATATTTCTGACAAGGATTTAATATCCAAAATATTCAAAGAACTCATAAAACTCAGTAACAGAAAAACAAGCAAGCCAATAAAAAAGTAAGAAGAGGAATTGGAGAGATATTTTTCCGAAGTGGATATACAGATGGCCAGCAGGCACATGAAGATGTTCCTACTGGTTGGCCATCAGAGAAATGCAAATCAAAATAACAGTGAGATATCAACTTCCACCTGAGAGATTTGCTGTCATTCAAAAGTCTGGAAACAACAAATATTAGCAAGGACATTGAGAAAAGGGAACACTTTTACACTGCTGGTGGGAGTACAAATTGGTGCAACCCCTTGTGGGAAACATTATGAAGATTCCTCAAGAAGTTGAATATGGAAATCCCATATGATCCTACCATCCCATTTCTGGGCATTCACTCCAAAAACACAATATCACTAATACACAGAGATTTATGCACCCCATGTTTATTGCAACCTTATTCACAATAGTTAAGAACTGGAAACTACTTAAGTTCCCAACTGAGGGAGGTGAATGGATAAAGAAGATGTGGTGCATATACACAATGGAATACTACACAGCCTTTAGAAGAGATGAAATGCTGTCATTTGAATCAACATGGATAGATGTAGAGGGGATGATGCTAAGTGAAATAAATCAAAAGAAGAAAGATAGATATCAGATGACCTCATTCATAGGTGGAATGTGAATAGATAAAATAAAGGAAAAGATTAAACAAAACCAACCCTTGAACACTTGCAATAGAACTGAGGTTACCAACAGGGAATGGAATGGGGAGGGGACAAGTGGTGGTGGAGCCTACCAGACAGTGGTGAAGAACACTAGGTGATGTGCTGGAGGGCAGGGTGTGTTGACATATATCTGAGGAATGGGAAAACTGTACATATGGGGAACCTACAAACATGAGTTTATTTTATTTTGCAAAAAAAGTTGCTGCAGTAAAATACTAAACTTTTTTTTTAAAAAAAGAGAAGACAGAATAAAGAGGAGTAAGGAGCATTTTAAGGAAGGAAGGAAGGAAGGAAGATGAGAAGGAAGCACTTTTATTTATTTGTTTTGTATTTTGTTTCATTGGTTGTTCCTCCAGTGCCTGGATGTGAACCCAGGTCCTTGTGCTTTGCATGGTCTAGTGCCTGAGCCACCAGGGCGCACCATGATGGTGTATTTCATGAATCAGTTTGAGCCCAGAGCAGGTAAAACATTATTCCTGGGTGTATCTGTGAGGGCATTGCTGGAACAGATTAGCAGTAAAATTCATGAACTGCTTAAAGCAAATGACCCTCTCCAATGAGGTTGGCTAAGAGCCAATTCCTTGAGAGTTCAAAAGAATAAAAAGTGGAGGAAGAGTGAAATTTGTTGCTCTCTGCTTGAACTGAGACACTCATCTTCTCCTGCCTTGGAACATCAACTTCTGGTTCTCAAGCCTTTGAACTTAGGGGGCACTTACGTCATCTGTCCCTACTCCCCTATCCTCCCCTTCCCATTCTCAGGTTCTACACCACTAGCTTTCTTGGTTCTTCACTTTGCACATGGCAGATCATGAAACTTCTCAGCTTCCATAGTCTGAGCCAATTCCCATAATAAATCTCCTTTATATCTGTATCTATCTATCTATCTATCTATCTATCCATCCATTTATCATCCATTGGCTTCATTTCCCTGGAGAACCCTGATACAGTTGCCATTACTAGAGACCATAAAAGTGCTAGTTTACAACCTTTCTAGGTTTATCAACCTCTGTGTGGAGCAAAACTGCATCATGCTTATTGTAGAAAATAAATCTATAATATTTCATCTTCATTCTCACAAAAATCTTAGAAGATAGGTAGTCTCACTTTCCTTTGAAGGACAAAGAATATGGGGTTTAGTAAACTGAAACAGTTTGCCCAAGGTAAGTCAATAAATGGGACTCACTTTGGAAAGAACAAAGCACGGTTGATGGGTGAATGTGTTACTCATGAGCCTTGTTTACACAATTGAGATTCAGTCTCCACATGTCACTCCGACTTTGGGTTGTGATATAACATTTATATAGCATTGAGTTTTGGTAAATATGTTGATTATTTGCAGTGATTTATGCTTTTTGAATAGAATTATCTTCTACCTCACTACATGCATTATGGGACATTGGAATCACACCTTGGTCTGGGTGCATTTACACCACATCACCAATAGAGTCCCAGTGTCCTTTATCACTGCTTGTCCCCTCCTCCCTTCCCTCCCACCTCCCATCTGGTAACCACACTGTGTGTCCTGTAAATTTTGTTGAGAATTGTCTGTTCATTTGTTTTCTTTCTCTATTTCCCACACATGAGTGAAACCATACTGTATTTCTTTTTTTCTTTCTGGTGCGTTTTGCTTAACATGATTACCTCCAGGTCCATGGAGGTTGTTGCAAAGGGGATGACTTCATGTTTATGAATGGAGAAGCTAAGAGCTGTCTCCATTATTTATTCTCCCGCTCTCACTGGTAATGGCATCCTTAGCAGGGTCAATGCAGGCGGAGGGGAGACTTCATTTCCCATCTTCCCTTACAGTTAGGTGTTATCACATGACTAGGTTATAACCAATGGAATGTGGAAAAGAGGAGTCATGTGACAGCTTTCTTCAAAGCTAATTATAACTGACCCTTTCCCCTTTCTGTAGATGTTCAGAACTGTGATGCTCTCCAGAGCCTTGCAGAACTATAAAAACGGGAGACAGAGTGTGATAAAGTAGTGAGGACATTTTTTCAGAGTCACCCTTCAAACGGACAACTGACAAATTAGAACTAATTCAGGGATGGAAGCTCTGACAGGAAGGTGTAGCCGTTAAGCCTGCTGCCTCCAGCTGGCACAAGCCTCATAGATACCAAGGATTTGTATCCTGGGAAAACCAAGATGAACACCAAATAAAATAAATGACTGCTTCTTCCTCTCTCTCCCTGCCTACCTGTCTACTCGCCTACATTCCTGCCAGCACCTTTCCTTTAAAAACTATCAGAAGAGGATTCTCACCTTTATAATAAAATGTGAACAGCAAAAAGCACATTCCGTGTTTGTTTTTCAGTAGCTGTTCCAGAGGCTGCACCCACCGTAAAAGTGAAACCTCCAGGCTTGGTCTCAGGAACTACTTCCTACAAGCTGTGTATTTATCACATCATTCCTGCTTTTTCTATATGTTAGCAGTAATTAAGATTTTATGTATTATTTGTTATGATTGGATAGGTTATTTGGGGACCATGGGAGCTCTCAGAATTCTGTCATATAAATGAATGGTAACTGCTTTTTTTTTTGTTTCATGCCATTTGGCTTATGAAAGAAGTTTCATAGGAATGAATGTCCTCCATCCTCAGAGTGGGGAAAACTGCAAGTGTATCTCAAATCATCATGTCATACATTTTGGACATAGAGTTTTGTCCATTATACTTCAGTAAAACTGGAAAAATGTCTTAAAATCACTAACACATATTTTCATTCAAGGCGGGCAGAAAAAGATTCTCTGCCTACAGAAAGCAGGGGTTTTAAGAATATGCCCCAGGACTTATGTAACTCTGCTCCTGATCTTTGGGACTTGGTAGAAATACATTCCAAAGGTAAAGGAAAAGTGAAGTCTTAACAATGTGCAACAGACCCAGAAAAATTGAAAAATATAATATTAATTGTCCTCTCTTTGCAATAGAATACCTTCTGCTGATGCCTAGTGAGGCTTGTCGGCTAATGAAATTTGGCTCTTCATAGCATTTCTGTAGGAAATGAATCAGAGATTAGACACATGGAAATTTTAGTAGTGGGAAGTGCCTCGGAGATGTTTGGTACAACCTACTTACTTTCTAAGTGTGAAAGTGAAGTGTAGAGTAGCTAAATGACGTCCTCCAACTCCTCAAGCTAGTTAAGCAGAGGAGTCAAGTGTTTGGGACCAGACCATCCTGTAAAATAGCTTTTCTCATTCATTCTGTAGAAAATATTCCACAGCTATGGGTGCCTCTCTGCAGGGATGGGCTACTCCTCCACTGAGGGACACACACACACACACACACACACACACACACACACACACACACACACAGAAATACTGATTTAATTTGTTTATAAAGTGATAGCTTTCCCTTTGTGCTGCTTGTTTGAAGAAAAATATGAAGCATTCAACTTATCTTCTCTAAAGATTAATAATAGAAAACATATTCTTTTCACAAATAAACACTTAAAACATGTTTGAACCCCTTAAGAGACCCAGAAGGACCAAACAGAGAAGATACAAGACCAGAGGAGAAAACAGATCTGTAAGGATTTAAGAAGGTATAAAAATCTAGAGGAGGAAAATAAGAAGGAGGGAGCAGAAGAGCAATAGGGAAGAAGGGAGGACCTAATAGAGGAAAAAGGGGGAAACCCAAAAATGAAACCATTAATCCAAACAAAAGGGAGAATGGAAACAGATACAGATGAGGTAAAAACACCGCCAAGTCAGAAAAAGAGCACAGGGTATGCAATGAACTTACTGTGATAATTTTATTAAGTGTCTTAAACCTAGTCATTCACTTAGGAAATGACACCAGAGAAAAATCATGTCCCTTTAACACTGTCCTTTTGATAATCTTTTCTACGTATAGTTAAAAACCAATAATATCTACCAATTGTGAAGCCCCCAATGTCCCAGGTGCTCTGCAAGGACCAGCACTGGCCCTCAGAACAGAGAGCACCGTGAGACTATCATCAGCATATTTCCTGACCGTGGTCATGAGAGGTTAAGTAATCTGCCCAACACCAGAAACAACTCACCTTCTTTTTAAATGAAAAGTTTCATTATATATGGAATATGATCAATGTATCTCCAAAATAAATCAAGGAGATTTTACAAATTATGAAGGAAAACTTTGATTTCAGAAATTCTTTATCTCTGTAACTCTACACCAAAAATGATACCAGAACATTTTAAGCACTCAGACTATATTTGCTGAATAAAGACATGGGTGGATAGTGGGTAAATGGATTGATAGGTGGGTGGATCAATGATGGATGGTTGGATGAATGAGTGGATATGGATAGATGGATGGATGGATGGTAGATGGATAGTGGGTGAATGGATGGTGGATGGGTGGATGAGTGGGTGGATGGATAGATACATGGATAGATGGATGGATAGGTGGGTGGATGGATGGATGGATGGATGATGGATGGATGGATGGATGGATGGATGGATGGATCGGTGGGTGGATGGACAGATGATGACTAGACGGACGGATGGATGGAAGGATGGTGGATGAATGGATGGATGAATGAATAGGTAGATGGGTGAGTGGATGGTGGATGGATAGATGGATGAATGGATGGGTGGATGGGTGGATGGATGGGTGGATCCATCAATATTTACTGAGCACTACACAGGTCATACTAAACATCAATGACATCGAAGACTAATTAGACATATAAGCAAGTATAAGATCTGATAACCATTGAGTTGTAATTGGAAAAGAGGAGCAAACTAAATCAAGATGCAGATTCTGGGGTTTCAGACTCTAAATCTCAATTTCAAGGAGGGAGGGGTTCAGAATTCTGCAGAATAAAAAATTCCTCGGGTGACTATTTTGCATTTTAAAGCTAGATTCAGGGTTTCCTGAATGCATCTCTTTACCACCAGGGCCCCAGCCTTGACCAAGAAGGTAAGAACATTTAGGGGAGGGAGCAATACAGGGTTATGGTTTGGTTCTGGCTTGGCTGTTCATCTGGAGTTTGCCAGCTATATCGGCAGATAAATTGTCTCACCCTAAAGGAAAGGGGCTAAGCAAAGAGCCAATGACAAACTGTGAGGGAGCTCTTATCCTCAGCCATATTGAGAATAGCAGTGGTTGTCATTTTCTTCGTAGAGATGACCCCTAAACATGAATTCTTAATATAATCATTAATCATAATTAATCATAATGTGGTCATTAATTGGGCACTTTCTCCAGGACCCTGGACTAAGGTCATTCCTCCAAAGAGCATCTCATTAAATTCTTACCCCGACACTAGTAAGTCGACGTTATTAACCTTAGCAACAAGGAAATTGAGGCTGCAGGGGTTTAAGAAACTTGCTGTAGGTCACCTATTCCCTATGTCTGAGAAAACTAGAATTCGAATCTAGGTCGGACTAGTTGAAACTCTGCATCAATAATTACCTTATTTATCCGATTCTAAACTGCCATCACTTCTAAGCCGCACCCTAATTCCTCAAGAGGTTTTCATGAAAAAAATAAAAAGCAATAAAATTACTTACAAAGCCACCTTCAAAATGTAAGCCACACCTGATTTTCAGGGATATTAAAATGGCAAAAAAAAAAAAAAACCAACTAAATAAATAAGTGCAGCTTAGACTGGAATAAATACAGTACTGTGATTTTTTTTTTTTTAATTTTTGTTTCTTTCTGGTCCCAACTTCCCATCTGCACTGGCCTCCAAGTTTTTCCTCCCGGCTGCTGTACCACCTCCCAGAGGTTTTCCTTCCCCCTGGTTTGCTGTTTTCTTTAGCTCCCAGTCAGATCCTCTGGAGTAACTGCTTCAGGGGGAAGCTTTGGGGTGAAGCAGAAGTTGAGAGGTTAATTAGGAAGCTGCGCAGTCATGAGTTAAGTCTTCTAGCTGCAGACACACACTCAGTTATTTAATCCGCCAAACATCAAACAGGATTATTGAAATATACCTGCCGGGCTGTTGTGGGAATGAAACCAATTGCATAAATACAGAAATTGGTACTTGGCTAGCAGGGCTCTGACGAATATGAATTCCCTTTCCTTCTCCAGTTGCTAGAGCTGGACTTCTCACTAAATCTGAGAGGCCAAAAGGTCTCCTGTCACCAGGGAGTCCTCAGTGTGTGCAAGAAGACTCGGTTCAGGGAGTACTTTGGGGTATATTCTAAGTGCTTTCAGATAAAGATTACGACCTTGCTGTTACCCATGTCTAGTCTCCGACGGTTCCTGGGCCCATGTCCGGCACACAGCAGGTGTCCAATCAATGTTTATTGCGTGATGGTCGTCGCAGTGAAGAAATGCCAAGTCTGGTCTCATCCACTGCCTCCCTCGCATCTCTTTATAAGTGTGAAGAGCTTAGCTTAGAGCTTACACGCACGGAGTCCAGTGTCAGACGCCCTGGGATTAAACCCTGCTCCCGGCACCTCCTAGTTGAATGACCCGGAGCAAACTATGTCATGCTTCTGTGTGTCAGTTTCGTCCTCTGTCCAGTGGGGATGTACCAACATTCCAGCATCATCAGAAGACTGTCATGAATCAATAACTTGTAAACCTGCTAAATGGCACCTGGGATAAAAGAGTCAGTTATTATCGCTCCCCATCTCACAGATGAGAAAACTGAGGCCCGGTGTTCACTGCCTTGTCTGCATCATAAAAAGAATCTGTGTCATACTCACTGTCTTAGACATCTGAGTATCCCCTCTGGCCATTCAGCTAGGCTTCTCTGATTTTCCCTGGGGCTTCACGAAGGATTGTGGAGGGTGGCAGGCAGAGAAGGACGGGAGAAGTCATTCATTCTCCAGCCTGGAGCCCCTCATCCTTTATCCCGTCTCCCTCACTCTCCTGCCCTCGTCCACACACTTGAACCTACTCTCGTCACAGCTTCTCAGCTGGCCAGCAGCGGGACACCCAACACCCCTCGAAAGAAACAACCTGTGCTAAGCACCCATGGTCTCAAGACAGTTTTATTAAAAATTAAGTCGCAAATTATCACACTCACTGGGGAAGACTTGCTTTCCTCCCAATTACAGTTAATAGGAGAAAATTAATGTAGCAATTAATGTGGCCGCTCTTATGGCCCCACGTAGCAAGCGCGAGGCGACAGCTCCTGCTTTCACCGCCCGCTGATAACAGAACCCGGGCCTGGAGCTTAATAAAGTTTTGCTTTGCCAGTGTTTAAACTCTCGGGCCATCACTTACTTAAGAAACACACCACCAAAAGAGATTATTTAACATTTTAGAGATTCCCACGAGCCATAAATCATTTTCACACGCACCATATTTGTTGAAAAGGACAGAATACATTCAATTTTACAGTATATTAAACTTCATCTAATTTGAACGTAAGAACAGACCAGCAAAATAAATGACCAATTTCTGAAGCAGAAATTACCATTTGGTTGGTGCCATTACGGAGCTGCTGGTATTTTATCATGTTCTTAACATAATATTGCTTGTCTAGCGATGCATAGTTATAATGCTATTCCAAATTAGAAGGCGGTGAAAGAGAAGTGCACACAGTTTTTTTTTAATAGGCATCATTTGTCAGATGTTATTCTGAGGGCTTTGTGCTGATGATAATATGCAGATTAAAGCAGAAGTAAATAGTAGAAAGAGGGACGGCCACCCCAAGGAAGGAGACCCCCAGTCCTGAGCCGGCAGGAGCCTCACCGTCAGGAAGAGAGGGACAGCCAGGTGGAAACATCCTCTGAATTCAGAGAGCAGTAATTAATTTGCATGGAAGCTTCCAGGGCAAGGAGATTGGTGGTGTTCAACAGAAAGGAAAATGCCACTTGGGATTCCAGTGCGGGTCGGTCACCATCGTAATAACCAGGCTGGCTGAGCGCTGGGAGGTGCAAAGAGACCCCTCCAGCAGTGTCCTGCTGTTCAGTCAGCTGTGTGCCAGAGCAGAGGACCAAGGAGAAGCGGCTAGTGAGACCATCAGAGTGAGGAAGAGCAGGGTAATGATGACAAGAGAGGCAGCTCTGCTCACCCATCAGTCATTCCTCCAAAAAGAGCCAGCAAGCACCTAGCAGGCACCAGGCTCTGTGCCAGGCGTGAGAATCACCCAGAGCTGAGACCGTGGCTTCCTCGAAATCTCTCGGTCGAAGGATACATCGGAGCACATGGATTAAACGTGGAGATTGTGGATTAAATGACCTGGTTGGAGAACTAGTGCCATCCCTCACAAACTGTGGGACCTTAAACAAGTTACGTAACCTTTCTGCGCCTTTCTGGAAGTCAGATCAGCTAAGTTGCTTGGACAGTGCCTGGTCCTGGGTTGCTAGTTCCTACCTACTTGGTATGTCCAACCTGTAAACTTCTGACCTCCTCCTCACCCAGGTCACCAGCATCTCTCATCAGAGCTCTCTGCCTCTTTCCTGGTTTTCCAGTCTCCACCAGTCAATTCTGCATCGAAAAGCAGTGGGAACATAATGAAAAGAAACTCTGATCACGCCATGCCTCTGTGTTCCTGTATTCTTCAGAGAATGTCCAAACTCTTTATTCTGGCTTGAAAAGGTCTGTACCGGCAGGCCCCTGCCTACCTCTCCGGCATCTTTGCCCACCACTCGCTCTTTCCAAACCAGTTCTGCTCTTAGCTACACTGAATGACTAAATGGTCCTCAACTTCCTAGCGTGTCTCTCTAGCTTCTTTCTCATATCTTGGATGTCGCAAGAGCAACTGTATCTTCCTGGAACTCTTCTTCGTGTCTCCACTTAAAGATCCCCTCCTCTGAAAACCAACCCTCATGCTTAAGACTCACTTAGATGCTGCCATCTTTGTCCCATAACCCCTGAAGTTTTTCTCTGTCTGGTATTTCTCACACTATAATACAATTATGGGTTGTCATGTCGATTGCTCCCAATGGAACATGACTATCAACAGAGCAAGAACTGGGTCTTTTGACTTTCATGTCCCCAGTACCAAGGTCCTAACTCAGAGAAGGTTGACTTAGTTATTGGTTGAATCAATGAGACTCAGCAGCCTCTTTGCCTGGCTTATCCCTCACTCATTGTAACATCAAGACCCACAGAACAGTGAGAAGAAGGGGCTCATGGCTGGTGCCATGCCAAAGTGTGCCAGGCTAAATCAGGGCTCCCTGCAAGGCTCAGATTTATGCCCTAGCTCATGGCAGTGGGGCCAGCCTCCCTGATCACATCAATCAACATGCAGCAATCTGGCTCCTGAGGTGGGGAGCCTCCTAAGCTCACAGCACTTTGCAGAGGAGCTGCTAGAATTAGGCATAAATCCACTTCTTGATTGAATAAGTAAACACCCCACTGCTCAAAATGATTTACTAAATTACAAAGCACCATGACAGACTTGGGAGATTCGGGAACAGGAGCCTGCTTAGCAATCGGACTCCTCTAAATACACGGCTTCTCCTTCCTCTACCACTGCCTGTTATACCTGTGACTTTTCTCCAACCTCTCACTCCATCAAATGACATTCACCCACACGTCAGGTTAGGTGCTCACCCATAAATTCTCTCATTGACAATTCATCTATGCACAGCTTTAGAAACTTGATGCCATTTTTTCTAGCCTTTTTCACGTGAGGGAACTGCGGTTCAGAGAGGTTAAGGAACTCACCCAATATCTCATAGTGGCAGAGTTGGAATTAAACCCTAAAACACCCATCAAAAGCCCAAGACTGTGTCTACTACAGACTGGATTCTCTATTGCTACACTTCCTTCTTAGTCAATAAATATCTCTTTCTACTTCCTCTTTTTATGTTATTTCTTTCTCTTGCCCAAATTACTGCACCTAATTAATATATGAATTGTGATGACCTTGGACATAGCTATACGCTCATGGTATCATCTCTACAAGTAAGGTAAAAAAACATCCATCACCTCCAAATGTTCCTTTGTGTCCCTTTATTGGTGTTTGTTTCTCTTTTGGTTTTTGATCATTTGAATTGGCTTTGTTTTAATGGTAAGAATAACTAGCATGACATTTACCTTCTGAACAAAATAGGAAGTGCACAGTACCTTACTGTCATGGTAGACGCTCCCGTCATCCATCTTGGGAACACAGTGCCATCTTGGGAACACAGCGCCATCTTGGTCGCATCTGCAGAGAAAGAGAGAACGGGGGATGGTTAGCCCTGGCAAAGAAAAGCTTTCAAATGAAAAGTGCACTGGACCCTGCCGCTCAAAAACCACTCACCAAAACTAATCAGGCAGTCCTGCCTGCCTACGACAGGATTCAGAATAAAGTCTTCTAAAAGATGACTTTTTTAAAATTTATTTTTTATTGAAGTAATTATTCTACGCATTAAAATAATTTCCTATGTATAGGTTCCCCATTTCTATATTTCTACACGCCTTGCCCTCCACCACATCACCAAGTGTTCTTCCCCATTGTGCAGTGGGCTGAGCCACCATTTGCCTCCTCCCGCCCCATTCCCTTTCGGTCACCTGAGTTCTGCTGCAGATGTTCCAGGGTTGGTTATGTTTCATCTGTTCCTTTGTTTTGTCTGTTCACGTTCCACCTATGAGTGAGGTCATCTGGTGCCTATAAAAGATAAGTTTTATGGCTGAGCACCACACAACCCACTCATCTTCTTCTCTTGTTCTCACTCATGTATTCCTTCATTCAGCAGATATTCACTGAGCTTAGGCAACATGCCAGGGTGCTGGGCTAGACATTGGGAATAATAGGTGAAGCACAGCGCACCCTGCCTTCAGGAAGCTCACGGTCTGATAAGCGATTCAAACATTAATCCAAGAAGTATTCCAGTCAATGAGAACTATGTCAGCTCTATGAAAAGTGAGCACACGGTTCCATGAAAACCTAGAACAGAAATGTGATCTGAAGTGGACATGAAGGAAGCTTTGCTGAAGTAAATTTTGATTACAAGTCACTGAATCCATCCTCGGTTAAATTAAATAGACAGGGAATTTAATCAGAGGATACTGGGTAGCTCACAGACTTGAATCTACACAGTCCCTGATTTTTTTCTTTTGAAATCTGGGGCAGTTGGTATCTCTTTCCCAGCTGCAAGAAGTTCTGGAAACAAAAGTACCTGGCTTTTTCAGACGCCAAAAAAGAATGACAAATGTCCCTTGCAGCCAGTCTGAGAATAACGGTAGAGTTGAGATTTAAATGAATAATGGGAGTTAACAGAGGACTAGGAAAGTGAGCAATGATGTACTTTCCATCCTTCCTCATCCAAAAAATATTCAAATACATAGAAAAGTCTAGACAATAATATAAGATGGGTACCAAATGCACCTATCACTTTGCTCCAGAAATTATCAATTCAATCTATTTCATTCATCTTCTCACCCACCTCCATATATATATATCCCAGACATCAAGCAAACAGTACCTATCTGACTCTGAAAATTAAGAACCTACTTTAGAAAAACAGGCAAACGATGCAATCATAATGCCTAAATATACCCAATAGTTTTTTGATACTACCAAATACCTAATTAATATTCTATTTCCTTGGTATCCTTAACATTTGTTATAGCATATAATCGATAAGAATCTAAAAGAAATCCACATGTTGTGATCGATTTATGTATATCTTAAATTTCATTTAATATAAAGGTCCCCCCTATATTTTTCCTGTAACAGATAAGAAGGCATAGACATGAAATCAGACATACGCATAGATACGAAAGGACATAAATGTTGAAAGGGAATTGACATAGTCATAGGCATAGACATAAATGTAGCCAATTAGAAAAAAGAAAACCAAGCTATTTGCTGAGAGGCATTTCCCATAGCCTGAATTTTGCCAATTATTCCTCTAGCCTTTGTATTTTCTATAAATTGGTAGTAGAATCAGAGGACTGATCAGATTCAAGTTTGAATTTTTGGCAAGGTAACATTATGGGAGATGTGTATTTCCATTAGAAGACATGTCATTTCTGATTGTCTTGTTGTTTGTGATGCTAATTCATAGCTAGATCTAGTAATTCATCAGGAGTTGAAAAATGATGATTTGCAGTATATTATTCCCTTTTTGTTCATTAGATGGGATACACAATATAGGAGAGTCAAGATAAAAGCTTAATCTTTCCCTTTAGTTTACAAATTTTCAAAATAATGAATTGGTTCTCCAGCATTTCCCAATAGTAAAAGAATAAAATTATTTATTTTTCATACTAATTATGAACTCATGAATTCAAACATACTTGATCCACTTTAAATCACTGTAGCTAGTATCCTTATTGTGCTCTAATTGTTCCATTTGGGGCCATGCTGTTTTTTTCTCTTTTTATGCTGGTTTCTGAGTCTTTGACTCAAACCTAGAACTCTGATAGCTTTCTTGTTTGCTAGAATGACAAAACACATCAGGTTCATTTTGCACATTTTTTACCCAAGTTCTGGATTCAGTCATCTTGTCGATTCACCTTGGTTGTTGCCTTTACTGGCAAATGGTAATTAGAAATCACAATATAGGCATGAGGCGTGTTCATTGCCACTCAGTTGTTTATTGTTTCTAGGCCTTTTCAGTAGTTTCCCTTCCTACTTATTTGACCTCTTCCTCATTTTTAATCTTTACTTTCTCTACCTCCCCCTTCTTTTCATTTTGAGAGAATGACTTTTTCCAAGCCTCAGATGTGACTACCCATTTCCCATTGCCTTCTATATCATGAAGAAGACTATCATAATGGAGAAAAAGAGGCATAGATTCAATGAAGGACTCAAACTCATCTTAACATTAGGGTTAGCATTCAGACTAGATCTTGATAGTTACTTACACTAGGAAATAGAACCTTCAAACATCCTGTGAGCTCATCTCATTCAACTCTAGCAAAGGGACAACTAGACGATTAGGAAAAAGAAAACTGAGTCATCTGTTCAGAGGAGTTTCCCAGAGCCTGAATTTTGCAAAGGTGTTGTATATGAAAATAAATCATCCAGTACTTGCTTTAATAGAGCTTTGTACACAGTGTGGCTCTGGCAGGATAGAACGAAGATCTGATTGGTTGAGGCAGAAGAAAACCAGCAAATTCCTCAGAGGAGAGATGACATTTGTATTACATTAAAACAAAATACTATAAGCTTGTTAAAAAATAAAGTATAGACCTTGTATGTTACAATCTAAGAAATAAAGTCATGCACAGTATAATGGTGCTTCTCCATACTTGGGGCTAGAATGGAATCAGTAAGAAGCTACAAATGCTATTGCAGTGGACTGACATCCCTACACTAGAGCCATGATGATGGGAGGGCAAGAAACACAGAAATTTTAGATTTATCTGAGCAGAAAGATTTAAATCAGAGTAGGACTCCAGGAGGAAAATAGGCTTTGATAGAGAAGTAGAAGAGTTTATTTTAGGTGCTGCTAAATTTGAGATGCCTAAGTGGATATGCATCAGGGGAGAATTGGATACCTGCAGCTGAAACTTAGCTCAATTGTTGAAGACTGTTAGATTCTCAGAGTGTCTTGGACATCAATAGGTTCCTTCTAAGAAGCCAGACTATAAGCAAATACCTGAGGCTGAAAGTTAGCTAACTTGTTGGCTTTGAGAGTCTCAGAGTACTGTTTACATCTATAGATTCCATCTAAAAAGTCAGACCCTATGCCAATGGAGAGGCGATATTTTGCCAATACGTTGAACTACTCTTCTACTACACTGATTAAATCACGGTTCGACCAATCTCAGACCAACAGTCAACGAAGTGGCCCAACATGGGAATCTTACCCACTATGGACATGCTGCTTTGCACAGTGACTAACTAATATATTGGAGAGTAATCAAGTGGCTCAATCAGATTATTTCTCTTAGGAAATTTACATAAGAAATAGAGGCATGGAAGATAGAAATCCAGACATCCAGAGAGGAAAGTATCAAAAAAAAGAAGCTGAGAGACAATGAGTAATAGAGTGAAATGAGACAGATTTAATGGAAAGTAGATACAACACAGGGATGGAAAAATTTTACTTCAAGGATCACTGAGATCCCCCCAAAATATGAATGAATGCTGAATGACATCATTCTGGGGAGCCATCAGCTGATATGGTTTCCTAATGTCACAGGGAACTGGACTGGACTGGGCTGGAACTAGAACGAAGATGCCTTGGAAATGTACATGTATACAATGCCCCATTACACAAGCCAATACTTAATATTTATTTACATGATATTGGTATGTCCAAGGAGGATCCTAGCAAAGGTGGAGAAAATTGTGTCTGTGTGTCAAGAACATGATATGGCCGCCTTTTTGGCAAAAGCAACAACACTTATGCACAGAACCAGGGACAGAATTTTTACCAGATTATCCTGAAACCCCACACTGCTGTGATAGCTTGGAGAGGGGTGCCTTTGGCAAGACAGGAAACAGTCTCTGTAAACAGTGGCATTTTTCACACTGGCCACTGAGAGCAGCAAAGACATCACTGACACGGAGGCGATGAGAAGACAGGAGCACAAGGGGTTTTATTTCCATGTTTCTTTGAGACACCGTCTGAGCTCCCTGAATTTTGCGGGGAAGCCACAGGAGGAAGCAGTTTCCAAACACCAGCAGGGCTTGGAGTTAGGAGATCTGGACACTGGTATTTTGTGCCCTCGTTTGTAATCACAGGATTGGCAAACCTGGGGTGTGTGCTTCCCTAAACTTGCACCCTCACGACAGTACTCCCCGTCTCCTGGAGTCTCCTTTCTTTGTAATTGTAATGAGCCTAATTAACATCATTACAGGAAACGAAATTACAGATTTGACCGTCCTGGCAGCTGAGGGGTGGCCGCTCAAACCTTTCCAATTAACCCCTTGTTGCCCGGCACTCCGGCTACTTGAGAATTCCAGCCACAGCTCAGAAATCTGAGTTTCCGAGTCCTCTGCTTTCTCCTAACAGCCAAGCAATGGATGCTGCTGTCTTTGGAGCGTTCCT
The DNA here is from genome assembly GCA_004363575.1 of Solenodon paradoxus. NCBI lineage: Eukaryota > Metazoa > Chordata > Mammalia > Eulipotyphla > Solenodontidae > Solenodon > Solenodon paradoxus. The sequence continues at coordinate 76,864 of RJWH01002019.1, read as the reverse complement.
TCCCTTAGACTCTCAGCAGTGGTAGGGATGAAGCACATTTCTTTCCATGTCTCTATTTCCCTCTAGTCAGGTTTCTAACACAGCAGCAGACGCCCAAAGAGGCTCCATCAATGTTTCTCATTGATGACCAGATTACATTGTTTTCCCCTCCACCCTTCTCTAGCCTTTAAAAGTCCGATAACCAGTCAAGTACCAGGCGCATATAGAAAAGCATGGTCTCAAGCAAGTCATTGTAAATTCAATGTCTCTCCCATCTGCGTGGAGATTTCCCTTACTCAGCAAGCATGTTGGTCTGGAAGCGCGCATTTGCTGGGGCCTTTCCATGAGTGCCGGTGGCACTGGCTAAAGCAAGGACAGCAGTACCGTTTATTCATTTCACCACTTTATGTCATTTTTCTTCTCCGCCTTTGACCTCTCTGAGACACAGCCATCTTGCTGGCTTGGAGCAGAGTGGCAGCTCAGTGCAGCCACTGCTGGATTTGCATCCCGTGCCCTGGGGGAAGAACTGGTGGGGGTAGCGTGGCCTCCTCCTGAGAAACCGCCAGCAGCTTCAGAAGCATCCGCCCTCCAAGCGGGGTCCTTCTGTTAGCCCAGGCTCCCCTCTGCACAGTCAAATGGAGGGAGCAGAGACAGACTGTCAGAAAAAGGCAGAATTGCCCTGGGAGAGAGCAAGATGGGGCAGGGGTGTGTGGAAGGAGGAGGAAGAGACCAGTGCTGCTCCAGCAGGCTTTTGATTGAATCTCTCAGTCCACTGATAAACCAGGGTTTCAGCAATGATACCCCCATTGTGCAGATGGGAAATCACGCTCCTCCAGACAGTAACACATAAATTCCATCCCAGAGAGCCTGGATGCCTGAAACAATGAGATTTGATCACCATATTGAATGGTTTGTTGCTGAAATCCAAGCAACAGGTGGAAGCAAATTGAAGGGTGGATGGTGAAGACCGTGCAGGGGTCCGGACATGCCACACAGAGACGCCTGAAGTTGAGACGAAGTTAAGCTAGTGTCCATCCTGCACAAAGCAGGCAGGAAAGCCAGGAGTGGCCTGAAGTCCCTCAGTGGGACAGAGTAATTCTTCAGCTATTCTTTCCACCTCTCCTGCTACCTCCCACCCAAAACCCACCCTGCTCTCCCGTCTCTCACTGAGATATTCTGGCAGTCGCCTGTGTTTCCTGAAGTCTGTTATCAAACCACAGCCAGAGCAGTGCTTTTCAAACTTTTAGTGCCTCTCCTTTATTCAAAACCCTCCAATAGCTGTTTCTCTATTTCAGAGTAGAAATCAAAGTCCTCGCAACGGATGCACGTCTGCTCATAATCGGCATCACGCTTCTCTCTGACATAGTTTGCTGCTGGATCCCCAGGGCCTGCCGTGCAGAACACAGTCGGTAAATGTTGGTTCAAGGAGGAGCAAAGGAGGCAGAAGTCCCTGGCAGGTCATCGGAGGGAATGGTGGTCTGCAATGACCTCAGCTTCTGATGTCTGGCCCTTTGCATAATTTCTTCCCCCTGAATGTGGGCGAGACCTGTGATTTGCTTCTAGTCAATAGACTATGGTGATGGTAACATGATGTATGGGTTTGTGTGCATGTGTATATGTATGATGATTGTAGTTTTCATCTCTCTGGAGTCTCTCTCTCACTCTCTGTTGGTTTTAACGTGCCAGGTGTCGTGTTGTAGGCTACTCATGAGGAGGCCTCTGGAAGCCAAATAGCCAGCAACAAACCAAAGTCCTCAGTCTTATCGTTATAAGGAATTGCAATGGTCTGACAAAGGCAGGTGCTTTGCATGACTGAAGTGCCAGCTGTCACCTGGACAGCAGCCTTCTAAGGCTCTGAGCAGGAGACCCAGCCCTGCCTGACTCACAGAAGTAGTCAGTAATAGATATGTGTTTCTTTCAGGTACTACATTTTTGGTAATGTGTTATAGAGGAACAAGAAATGAATACAAACAGGTTAATATTCATAGTCTATTACTCATTGCATGGAAGATCCCAGATATGTGTCGTTTAGAGAGTTTTTTGCTGTGCATTAAGTCACTGCCAGAGTTTAGTGGCTAAAAACAACCACCAGATGAACATATGACCCTGTGACTTAATTGAATGTGGTTTTAATCTGGGCCAACAGGACCTGTCTCTCGATTCTCCCACACATCTCTGAGTAGCTAGCAGATCAGCTGGAAGCTCCAGGATGGCCTCACTTGCAGGAAAAGCGGTTGTCAGGCTATTGGCTTGTGTGATAGGAGAAACTGAAACACAAGATTTTCCTCACCCACCAGCTAGCTCGAGCTTCTTCCCAGGCTGGTCTTGGGGTGTGAAGGGCAGCAAGAGAGGCCTCAGTTCTCCAGGGAAACTACTGCCTGCATTACATTGATTAACATCCTTGCAGCCAGAGCAAGTCTCATGACTGATTCAGATTCAAGGGTGGATGAACAGACCCCAGGTCCTGCTGGGAGGAGCTACAACCACATTGAAAAGCAGGGATGGGAGGAATGTGTGGTCATTTGCGCGGGAAGTAGGAAACAAATGTTCTAGGTACTGATGGATCGAGGCTAATATTTGCCTTCAGATAGGAATAAGCTGACATAGGCAAAGCTTTAATGCAGAGAGAAGGAATTAGGTATGCGACCATCTTAGAGGAGCTATAGAAATCTAGAATCGACTTTTCCCATCCCTTCTTTCCATCTAATTTCCCTCAGATGAGATCTCCTTTACAAACTTCTAATTTATCTAAGATTCCTCCTCATTCCTCTTCTATGTCCACATTATGAAGATCTTCTACCTCCACATTGCTTTCCCTGTTCATTCATTCATTCAATATAATGTATTACAGATCCTATAATAAACCAAGACTTACATGATAATTCCCTCCATTTATACAAACCATTCTTATAATCTTTCTTACACATCTAGTACAAACATGCATCAACACACACACGCATGCACACACACGCCTTCTCATTTTTGAGCCCCTTATCCTTTTACATTTCCCGTCATGCTTGTCAAGTGGATCTTCAATAAAAGAATTCTCTCAAAACCCGATGTTTGTCTCCAAAGTTACTCTGTGAGCGAGAAGGAAGCACTCTCAAGACAAAAAACATTCTGGAAATCAGAGGGTAAAGGTAGAGTATCCACTCTTCGCTTCCCTGTTTTGTATTCAACACTTGATGGGAATGTTAAGAAAAAAGAGGTGAGGTTTTAGCTGGGTTTCAATTTTGAGTTTTGTCAAGAAGAATTGAGGCTCTGGACGCCCTCAAGTCCGTCTGGGGTAGAGGTAGGCAGGGTGGGTGTTGGGCAGCTGTCTGCCCCCAGCAGCTTGTGCCCCAGGGGAGAGTGATTGAAGCTTCATCTGTAAACACACAGATGCCTAAGGCACCTAAAGGGTGTAGTAGGTGTTATTTGGGAAATAAAATAAGGTAAAGGGGAGAGGATATGGTTGCTTTGATGTGTGTCAGGGAGAAGCTTCTTTCCCTGTTTCTGGATCCTACACAGAACCCATCTGTGAGGCAGACACCGGGCAAGGAGGCGTGCTCTTTCCTGGGCTCAGAGCTCCATTCAGGTGGGAGTCCCTGACCAGAAAGACACAGGTGGAACCGGTGGAGCTAAGACCAGGGGCTAATCAACACCCAGAGTAGTGTTAAAACTTGGGGCATGGCGCGCCCTGGTGGCCTAATGTGTTAATCCGTTTAAGCGTCTTTTCGCAAACATCCCAAGGTTCCCAGTTCAAGACCTGGGCCTGAAAAAGGCAGCCAGGATGAGCAACTAAATACAATCAATAAAATGCTGCTTCCTCCTCTCTCTCTCTGCCTGCCTGCCTGCTTGTCTTCTTCCTATCTGCACCTTTCCTTAAAAAAAAAGTGAGGGACTTGGAAAAAAACGGGGATCCCAGCAGGGACTGTCAATCCTGGCCTCCTGCTGGAACCACCTGAAGAAAACTTAAAACAGACATGAAGCCATTTGCTCTCCGGGACCCAGTGCCTCTGGGGATTCTAATGAGCCAGCAGGAGAGAGAGTCTCAGTGTGGAGGAAGCGCCTCACGTTTTCATCTTGCTTGTTTTAATCCAATGAAGTTCTCAATTCCCCATTTACCTCCCACGCCCTTTCCTCATTTTCCTTCTCGGGTTCAATCTCATTTTCCCGGCTAGCCATTTCTCCACACCCTAGCAGAGCCGGCTCTGGCCTCTTCTTTCACAGTAAGTCCCTCAATTGTGCCTCATTTTCCTGCAGATGCATTTCAGCTTCCTGGGGAGGGATCTCACCACATTGGAAAGAACACCCTTGATGTCCTGGAGGAAGAAAACAGCAGCCTCTTAAAACCTAGCAGGCAGAACCAAAGACTCCAGGTTATTGAGAAATTTGGTGCAGGGACGACAGCCCTGCCCATTTCAAAGATCCTGAATCGTAGTAACATCATCTAGCACAGAGGTTCTCAAGGTTTGGTCCCCAAGTCAGCAGCCACAGCATCCCCTGGGAACTTTTTGTTAGAGATGCAGAACCCAGACCCCACCCCAACCCTATAAATAGAATTCCTGGGTGATGGGGGGGGGGGGTCCGCAGGCATCCCTGTATCTGTTTCACAAGGCCTCCAGGTAATTCTGGTGCAAATTCAAGGTGGAGAACTATTGCTCCAGTGCATGCTCAAAAGGAGGTCTCTGTCACTTGTAACAACTTGGATGAAGCTGGAGGGGACTGTGCTAAGTGACATCAGTCAGACGGAGAAGGACCCTACTGGATGATCTCACTCATATGTGGACTGTAAAGAAAAAGGTCAGCAAGCAGACAAAACAAAAACCAACCGTTAGATAGTGACAAAAGAAGTGAGGTTACCAAGAAGTCGACATGAGGTGGGAGCAAAGGGTAGGAGTGGTCCAATGGACAGCGGTGGAGGACGATTAGGAAGTTGGTTGTGAGGGTGCCCTGGTGGAGTAGTGGTTAAGTCAGTCACCTCCAAAGGAGCACAGTACACGCACATCCCAAGGACCCTGGTTCACATCCCGGGTACAGCATCCTGGGGGAACCACCAACGTGAACAACTAAATTAAAATAAAATAAAATGCTTCTAACTCCTCCCTTTTCCTGCCTGCCTGCTTACTCACCTTTATTCCCGCTACAACTTTCCTTCAAAAAAAATAAAGAAAGAAAGAAAGGAAAATGGTTGTGGGGTGAGGCGTGATCTCATATATTTGGTGAAGAGTGAACCTGTACATCTAAGGCTTATGTGGCATTGTAAATCAGTTGCCTCAATTAAAAAAAAAATGCCATAAGAGTAACATAAATTAAATTAAGAAGACAGGAAATTCTGGAAGGCAAATGACTCATTTTCTCCAATAGATAAGTCAACTAAAAAGAGGAAGACAAAAAAAAGGAAGGGAAGACTGAAGATTCCAGGAGACTTCAAGACTCCAGAGACCATTTTACAAATGTGAATAAACACCAAAAGATTTTTTGAGACTACCTGGAAAATATTCACAGAGCAGGTATTGATTAAATGAAGGCGCTACCTTTATTCTGTGCAATGACGGCATTTATCACACCATTTTATTTGACCCTCTCTTTTTAAAGATTAACATTTTTATGGTTAAAAAAACACCAAAATAATGACTGAGAAAAATTATATATATATATATATTTGGAAGCTTAAACATGTGTAATACATTTTAAAGTGATTTCCATTGGCACATCATCAATCGACAATCCAATGGCTACAATAGATTCTGTCCTACTTCCTTTACCACATTCGATGCTCCTGTTCATTTACTAAGAGTGAAGTGACAGAGCCCTGGCTTCCTTCTGGGCCCGCAGAGCCGGCCCGCCTTGGGCAGGAGACCAGTGAAGAAACCATTATGACAGCGAGCACAGGCACCCCTGGAGAGAGACCGGGCTTTGGGACAGAACAGTGTGCCCAGGGGCACAGCAGGCCCCTCGATCTTGCAGAAACAGGATGGGGCAGCTGGCATTCTGGGAGATGGTAAACACCAGGAAATGTTTTAATCAAGATTCTCCTGCAGTCGAATTCTGCACAGGGAAAGTATAAACTTTTCAGTCTGGGTTCACCCTTTCCCACTATTGGATCCTTCAGCAAAACCTGTCAGCTCCGAGATCAATATTTCTGTTTCTTCTCCTCAGCCTGTCTCCCAGTTTCTCTTATCACCATGCTTCAAACAGGGCCTGTATCTTTTTCAGCTCACACCTGTCAGCGCTCGCTGCAGAGGCGAGAGTGTGTTATGGAAAGTGGGCCAAGGCCTCAGAGGTGCATTTCTTGGCTGTAGCTGCTCACAGTGTGAGTGTGTGTGTGTGTGTGTGTGTACACACGGGCACAGGCAGGCAAATTCCGGGAAAGAAGGAAGGAGGTTTAACAAAGGAGCTGTCATCATGGGAGAATTTTAGGGCAGGAAATTCATTTTAAAATGATCTGGCTCTTTCTCTTTCCGCTGCAGGTAGAAAGAAAAATAAGGTGACCCAGAGAGATCAGCAGTTTTACAAAGTCACACAGCAGCTATCTCATCGGCAGGCATCATAGAGTAATTCGTTGTTTCCAAATTTAGCTGCCATTAGACACTCCTGGGACCGGGAAACTTTTCCTTACATGTGTTGTGTATTTTTTCAGCTTTATTGTGATACAGCAGACACACAGGACTGTCTAAGTTAAAGGTGTGTGGCAAGATGCTTGACCTACATAGAGCATGGAAGGATGATCGCAATAGCTGTAGCATCTAGCACCGCCTATAGGTACCCAAAAAGACAACATTTTATTTTCTTGTGATGAGAACTATTAGGATCTATCTCTCAGGAAGCTTTCACATACACACAGCAGCTGTGTTAGCAATTATTACCGTGTCGCCCGCTGCATCCCCAGGACTTCTTTATCTCATTACTGGGTATCAGTGACTTTGGACCACCTTCATCCAATTCTTCCACTGGGAAGTCTTTAAAAATAGATTATTAGCCTCTCCTCAGACTGGATGAACTAGATTTTGTAGGAAATCTGTATATTTTATAAATCTCCCGATATATCCTGTTGTACTGCCATGCCTAAGAGCCACAATGTGGGAGAAAAGCAAGAGACTGATAATGTGATATATGAGGATTCTTTTCAGTGCAAATTCTAACTTATTATCAGCAAAAGTCCAAAAAGGCCTTCACTGCTCTTGAAACTAATTCCAGGATTTATAGCTTCAGGCATGGCTGGATCCAGGGGCCCTTAATAATGCCATCTGCAATCTCTGTCTCAGATCTGTCTCGTCAAGTGTGTTCCCTCCTACAGTGGCAAACGTGATTACTAACGACCTCCAGTTTGTATTTTATCTTCTTAATAACCCTGCGAGCAACCCTTACAATTACCATCAAAATTATCTGGATGAGGTCTCATCACCTTGTCTCATGCCCTAGACCCAACCCTGAATCCATCACTGTGCTGGAGAAGTGCACTGAATAACAGAACCTCAACCACAGCTCAACCCTGGAGCCAAAGACTTAAGGAGCCTGTCCTGAAAATGAAACAGGAATAATTCCCAGAGGGAAAATCGGGACTCGTTACACAAGGAGCATAAGATGCTGCAGAGCAAGAAAACACTAAGAGGGATGGTTACACCTGGGTCTAAATTGGGGGGGGGCGAAGAGAGTCCTAAAAGCCAGACCTGGGATCAACTCAAGTTTCCAGAGAAGGATCTCCCATTAGGACACCAGGAGGAGGTGGGTCCTAAATCTTCAAGCTGACTCAGTGCATTAGTGCTAATTACTCTCTGAAAGGTTAGACTCTTTCTTACTCCTAGACCCTTGCTATAGACCCTGAACACTCTCTTCAAAAAATCTCAGATCTAGGTGCTGCCTTCTCCCCGACTATTTGAAGCACATTCCTAGTCATTCCCTTCTATCCTAGGGCATAATGCCCCACCTCCCTCACAGCTATGCTGGTCATTGACTATAACCTAGGCCCAAACTAAGCTGATCTCTTGGCTCCTCCTTGGAGAAAAAGGAGACAGGTGATTAACAACACAAGAGGAAGCCTCCTGTTGAGGATGGCGGGTTCCACCACCTGGCTACCAATAAAACTCCATCTTGTTGAAAGCACTCTAATTCGGAATCTCTCTTAGGGCAGCTTTCCCTCACCCTAATACACCATCTGCTCAGGGCTCCTGGACCCAATTCCATAGTGAGTAGGTGGAGGCTTTCCTGCATCAATAAGCAACTTTGGGCACCAGCAGGGTGTCCAAGAATCAACTCGATTCAGTAGGAATCTGATCCTACTTCTTCAGTGAGAGCATCAGACTCTGCAGGTTAATGTCTCCGACTCTCAAGACCCCCTCCCCTTTGGATTCCACCACAGACCTCAGTTGTTAACTGTGCTTCTGAGATCACTTGTTTATTAGGAAGGACAGAGAACTCAGTGGCAGCCGCTGGAAGAGATGCCTAGGAAAAGGAATAGAGAAAGGGTGTGGAGTCCCTACGGCCTCTCCAAGTACACCACTCACCCCACGTGTCCACAAGTTCACCAGCCTACAGTCTCCAAATTCCCTCCTTTCAGATTTTTACGGAGGCTTCCTGGATGATTGAACTCGCAAGCAATTAGCAGGTAAACGACCGTCAGCCCCTCACCTGGCCCGGGAGGTCAGGGGATGAAACCTGAAGTGCTAACCCGCAAACCACCGGTTTGGTTCCCCTGGCAACCAGCCCCACCCACCGGTAGGTGCTGCCCCAAAGGCACCTTGTTAACATAACAAGGGACACTTATCTCTCTCAACACTTAGGAAATGCCAAGAATTTGGGGAGCTGAGATTCAGGAATGCTGAATGAAAACCAGTTGTGTCTGAGAAATATGTATTTGGTTATCTGCCTGTATGTTTTTTCTTCTTAGTGACAATGCTGCACCATTTTTGTAAATTCATCTAATTCGCTTTCCTTAGTCCATTTCAACTTCCGGGTGTCTAGTTCATCCTTCCCTGATTTTCCCAGTCATTGATCTTAGCTCAGGACACAGGCCAAGGGGTCCTGGCTCTGGGGTCCTTTTTCCACAGGGGCGAATAAAAGAACCAAAGCCTATGACCATTTAGTGCCAGAGTGACACACAGACTATAAATCTCCTGTCTCCAATTAGATTTTGGAATTCGTTTCTAACTGACTGCTAGTTACCTCAAGAGACAATGTTCCCGGCCCTGCGGTGATATTCTGATAGCCAGGAGAATGTCATGGGTCCCCACAACACTGATAAAACCTCTTGTTTAAAATTTAGGAAAATAAAACTCCAAGGCAAAAATCAGCTGATTTAGCAAAGGTGCTCTCAGGAGACTTTTCTGCACAGTGATTTAGAGCAAGGGGTTCATCAGCTGAACTAAGAGGTTTCAGGAGCCAGAAGAGAAGGGAAATAATAAAGAAATCATTAAAGCCATGAAAATTCTTAGCAAGGTGAGAATGACGACACTTTGTCTTCACCTATGAGATTAATCAGTAACATATTTTCATGAAGTCAATACCTCTTTCTGCCAGAGAACATCCCCTAAGTACTCAAGGGGGTAACACTGATATTCTTCAACATTGGGGGGCCCATTGCCTGCTTGTCTTGGAACACTTCCATTATTACTCATTTTCCTACTGCATTTCATCATCCTAAGTACTGAAACTTTATAGCATAATATTTCTCAGCCCTCGGTGATTTCTTGCACACCTCTGCCATGATCTAGTATTTCTGCGTACACTCTGTTCTATAATTTAAGGAAAGGTACAAACAGGAATGAAGGCTAGCAGAAGCAAGCAGGCAGGAAGAGGGAAGAGGAGGCAAAAACATTTCCTTTATTTTATTTAGTTGTTTATTTTGTTCTTCCTGCCGGTCCCCAGATGAGAACCCAAGACCTTGGGATGTACATAGGTTGTACCCAACCTTTACACCACCAGGCGCGCCAGCTATATTAATGAGAGAATATCAGTGACACTTGCTGAATGCTTACCATGTTTTAGCTCATTTCTCATTCACTACTGTTCTGCTGCAACTTCCATTTCTCACATAAGGAATCTAAAAGCTAAGAGAATTTAAATAACTTCTCTAAGGTCACTGGGCTGACAAGTGGTAGATCCTGCCTCTTGATCATTAAACTGCACAACTATACTATAATTATACTTTTCCTAATGTGAACAGCCCTTTTATTTTCCTTTTTAATCCCATATCTCCCTTTGTCTTATACTCAGCTCAAGATTGATGATTCATAGATTTGATGTTTGGCTCTATATGCTTTTCCTAAAACATTTTAAAATAAATAGACAGTTATTACAATAAATACGATCTCTATAAAACTGGCTCACAGATGTACAGAACCGTGATTGCTCGCTTGAGGACATTCTGGGGGCAAATCGAGCCCTCAGCTTTGGTATAATGTCCTGTGCTCAGCCCTGACCCATCTACCTGCCAGGTGAGCAAGAATAGGCTGCCTCTTCACAGTTCTCTGAAGTTTTTCCTTCTGTAAAATAGCAATTAAAGCACTTATTTCTGTAAGTGGGGCTGGAAGGAAGTAATACTTAATGGAAAACATTATGAGAACAACTAAGGGTGTGCCCTGGTGACATAGTGTTCTAGCAGACCTGGGAGCAGTCCTCTATGCATCCCAAGGTCCCGAGTTCAAGACTCAGGGTCGGGAAGAGCAACCATTGTGAACGATGAAATAAAAATAAAGTGTTTCTTTAAAAAAACAAAACAAACCAGCTACTATTGGGCTTAATAAATATTAAGCATAGTTTATATATATATATATTTATATGTAGATCTATGGATATAGATGAAATAGATATCTAGGTTATAAGAGGTAGATATAGATATATAGATATGGATGATATATAGCTATAGATAAATATAGATATGGATGATGTAGATGTATAGATATATAGAAATGATATTGATATAGACAGAGATGGATGAGATGTATAGATATGGATGATATAGATGAAGTGATAGGTATTGAGATGATATAGATATAGATAATGGATGATATATATAGATATAGATACAGTGATAGGTATATAGATAATATATAGATATGGATGATAGATAGATATGTTATGTCTCTCCCTGGGACAAACTAAGCGGGCACTCTCTGGAAGTATTTTAGGCTTATTTATTATGCAGGGGCTCAGCAGGGATCCTTCCCAAAGGCTGAGCGTAGATGGCAGTTGGGGTACACTTATATAGGTTAGAAGAAGCACTGGAGTAAGAGAGGTGTAAATTAAAACGGGGATTATAAGCGGAACCCAAGTTAGTCATTTGTAAATTCTTCACATGGGCCATACACATAGGATTCAATTTATAAGACACATATTTGCAAGACACATAAGATTCTGCTTGCAGGCAATTAAAGAAGTTCTTTATCTTATCAATTGTCTCTGGCATCCCAGTGAGCTCAGATCCCAGGATGTTTTATGGCTCTGCTAGCTTGGCGGTTTCACAGCTATCTTCATGGCAGGCCTTTTCCCTCACAGATATGGATAGAGATATACACATAAACCTATTGTACCTGTTCTGTGTGCAGACTGAAACTTACCCACAGTGACAGAGTTGGTAAGTTAGGTAGTCAGGATTTGAATTGGGGTCTGCTTGGCTGAAGTCTGTATTCTTTTTTATTTCCAAATTGCATTTATTCATCCTTTGGTCATTTTCTCAATGGCACAAATGGGTCTAATTGAGCTGTGTTCCAGAATTCAAAGACAGCATGGGACAGGAAATAATAAAATGTGTACTTTGCCATGGGGGGAAGGCAAAATTTGGTGCCTGAGATAGAAAGATAATCAAATAATCCCCAGGTGGAGTGATGAATGGTGTCCATGAGACTGTCTCAGGATGTTTGGGGGATCGGTGGTGCTTCTTGGACAGAGTTAGGAACTGGACCAATGCTGCTGGAGTCCTTTCAGCTGTTCGCTGCTGAGACTGGACAGCAGATGGCCTCTACTGGGCTGGGTGAGGGAAGGTTAGGGTCGCCATCAACCCAGTGCAGGTGGCAGGTATGGAATGCCCGAAACGCGTCATCATTTGCAACCATCAAGCTGGTTGCCTATCTGGGGAGAACAGCTTCCTCCCCATGGCGGGAATATTGCAATGTTTTTGGTTCATGTATCTGTTCAACAGACATTCACTGAGGCCTCCACTGTGCCTAAACCTGTGCTGGATAGCTGGACCCTGGGGTTCAGAGCGTCCCTGGGGCCCTTGGAAAAGGCAAACAGCCAATATGGAAGCTGCAGGGGTGTTGGGGCCAGGTTGTAAGGGCTCTGAGTGCCAGACTGTGGTGGTGAGGGGTGGGTGTATCTCATAGGTAATGAGAACTATTAATGGCTACTCAGTAGAAAATAAGCGGAACAGTTGTATGTTTTTCCAAGATGGTTCTGGGAGACCCATGAAAATGGAGACCCATGGTTGGAAGTCATGGGTCATGGGATTCAGGCTTTGGCAAGTTCACCTGTTTCGATACTTTCAAAACTTAGTAAAGTAGGATTGTGAAAAAGAGAGCAAATTCATGTCTGATTAACTGAGGACAAACTAGAGGCTGAAAATATTGGAACTTTTTCCAGTTGCAACTGGTAGAGATCCAATCTAAAGTGACTCTGACCTAAACATTAAACGTGTTCCCACATCTGAAAGGAAGAGGCCTCATGTTCCACTGGGTAAGGCTGAATCCAGAGGTTCCTACAATGTCTTCAAGAATGTGATTTGTCCGCATGGTTTTCTCTGAACTAGACCCATTTTAGGGAAACTTCCTCAATTTGACAAGAGTGTTGCCAGTAGGCTCAGACCTACCACTCTCCCCAAATTCCCAGCAGAGAGAGGGATTCTGTTGCCTCCTGTTTCAGAGTGAGTTCTTGGAATCAATTCAAACTTTGTGTCATCAACTCCACTTATACCAAATATTCTAGGGAGTATAAATGGGTGGAAAATGTTCCAAAAGAGGAACAAGAGTGGCTGCTTTTTTTGTTGTTTTACTGCAAGAGAAGAAAGTGGATCTTAGGTGAGCAAAATCAACAGATATGCATTATAATCATGCCCAAGTTCTATGGGTAGTATAATTCTATGTCAGTGATTCTCAGCCATGGGCAATTTTGTCCCTCCTAAGGGATATGGGACAGTGTCTGAAGACAATTTTCTTTGTCACAGTCTGGGGGGAGAGGCACCACTAACCTTTAGAGAGTGAAGTCCAAGGATGCTGCTAAACATACAAGAGAGCACAGCGTAATTCCCTGCAGCAAAGAGTAAGCCAGTTCAGCAAAGGTATGAGGAGCAATAGTCTACAAACTAAAATATGGCACTTGGGGAGCTGGCTATTGTTGGGAAAGAGGAGGCAAATCTCTTGATCCTGGACAAACCTGCAGACTCGGCCTTCACCCAGAGATCCAAGTCATCACCAGTAGGGAGGCAAAGAGATACCGAGAACCTCCGACAGCTTCATCAAAAAGAACACGAGGTCCCAGGAGAAGCATCTCCGCTGAGATGCGCAAAAGCTGAGTCTGACCACGTGGGAAACTCCAGCAAACCCAAATGAAAGGACATTCTACATCAACATCGGCTAGTCCTCTTAACAGAATGTCAGTGATTTGAAACGCAAAGAGAAACTGTCCTAGGTAAGAGGAGACAGGATGTAACGTGTGATGGGGGACATTTTTACTCTAAAACATTTTGGGGATAATTGACAGAATCTGAGTAAGGATTGTACACAGATATTATATCTGTTCATGTCCTGATTTTGAAAATATTAACTTAATAAATAAGGAGGGGGGAAATGTAAGTTGCAAAATATCTATCTACTTATATAGCTGTCTGTCTATTCATCCTTTCATCCATTCATCTATTTATCATCTATATATCTTTATGTTCTTAAAAAGATATACAGATCATTTTTCTAAGCACAAAATAAATGTGAGAAGCATAAAAAATGATGACCCTAAATATCCATAGTGCTGGGATTAAAAAACCCTTTTCAAAAAGATCATAGATAAATTGCCTTGGATATAGAGAGTTTCCTTGGAAGGAACTGCAGTCCTGGAAACTTATTTGGCAATGCTGTGTTACAGATTCAAGGCCATGCAGAAGGGCAGACTATCCAACTATCTCCTTTTGCAGGTCCTATTCGGCAAGACATACAGGATGCAGCCTCCTCTGGGTGGGAGAATTGTGTATACATAACTCCTATGGCTTTTTCCCTTCTCTGACCCTCAAGAAAACATCACTGATTCTGATTTGAACAACACATTGTCCCTTCACTTTCATTTATATATGGATAGTTTCCCTCACCAAGGAAGGCTCCCACCAATCAAACTTGGAATCACTGATTTATTCCTACAAAGACTTCTAATCCTAAAAAATGGATCATTGTAAGTATTAGGGCCTTTAAAAATGAGGGCATAACAAGGGAAGACTTCAGACTTTCAGAATTCATTTATTCATTCATATATCCATCATTCACAGACCCATTCATTCAACAGAAAATTACTTGGCGCTGTCTACTCATCACGCACTATTTTAGGTACTGGGTGGGGTGGTGGGGGGAGATAGGAAATAAAATAGACTCTCACCTGCCCTCGTAACTATCCAGATTTAATAGGAGAGGAGCCTAAGACAAATAATAGGATTATAAAATGATTTGATGAGCATTTAGATAAATTTGTGTTAACATCTGCTCTGCAAGCAGAGAGTATGGTCATCGGAGCCAACTTGGGTTCAGGGAAGGCTTCCAGGGAGGTGACATTTGAGCTGAAGCATGTGCAGGAAGTATCCAAGGAGCATGAGGGAGAAGGGCCAGCAGAGGAAGCAGCAGGAGACGTGGCTGGGAGATGACAAAGATCCCTCCTGAAAGAGGTTTGCCAGCTTCCAAATCAGCACCACCATGCAGCAGGCTGGGGAGGAGAAGGCACTGCATGTCCCGGCTCGCTGGGTGAACTGCCCAGGGATCCGGTGGGGGCCTGACCCATCTGTCTTGACATTTCCATCTCTCCAGAAGTGAATAATTCCCCTTCTCGCTTCTAGGGGGACATTTTTTCTCCAAAACCGTGATCTGTAAAATTAGACGTCTCAAGCAGCAATTCTCTGAAAGGGAGAGGGCTGTTCTGATCCCAGACTGGAGATGTGTATGCCTCTGTCTTCTGCCAGGAGAGCTGGATGGAGTCCAGACACAGCCCACTGCCAGAGACATTTGGGAGGAAAAAGAGGGTGTGCAAGACACTGGGTTTTACTCTGGGATTGGCTTACCTCCCCGATGCCTTTGGTCTAAGAACACTCAGAAGGCAAGTAAGGGGGACTGGACTAACAACGAGTGAGGACCTGCATGTTTTAATAAGACACACCCGACCCTTCAAGAGCCAACTAACTCCTTGATGTCTTCATCTCTGTTTTCCACCGTCACAGCCCACAGCTGCAAGGAAATCCGTTTGCTTCCTCCACGGCACCGTAGTATTGTTTCATTCCAAGGTCCGCTTTCCCAGGGCAAGGAGTTTTGGCATATTCCTCTTCTTCTGTAGCTGTACTGAGCCAACTCTGTGCAGGTTAAATGGCTGCTCCTGGGCCAGCCCATCTGCCCAGAGGAGACTGTGTTTTCTATGTCCATTCACAGCATGTTCCACTTCTCTGAGCACAGCGTTTACTGTGTAGAACGACAATGGCTTTTCAGTTTCTCCATCTCTCCTGCTAGACGGCACAGCCACAAAGACAAGATTTGTGCGTATCTTGCTCACCGCCAAATACCTGACAGGTAATCAGATGTCCTAGATACATTCTCAATAGGTGCTTGATGGATAAATGAGTGATTGGATGGAGAGGTGGAAGAAAACTCAGAGTTTAAATAAGCCACTATCATCTTTGGTAGGAGAAACTGAGGTCATAGAGCTGGTAAGTGAAAGCCAGACAGAGCGTCAGGCTTCCTTATTTCCACCCAGGACCTTTTCCACTGAAAAACTTTACATTGGGTACAGGAAAAGTGCTCCTAGAGAATTACCATGCATTTTATTTTATTTTTTTAATTAAGGAGGTCGAGGGTAGCATCTAACGCTGGGAGTTCGAGAATCGTGAGCCTATGGAATGATGATCTAAAGAAATGATGGTGGGGTGCACCTGATGGTGGTCTGCGTGGTGCCTTCCCTCAAGAGCAGCACCCAGCTCCCTGCCTTGACACTCATGACCTTTTCAACCCCAGTTGCTCTCCAGGTGGAGCCCCATGTAAATGTATATGTACATTGAGTATCTATCGCTATACATATACACAATCATGTTTGCCTATATCCACTCAAAGATCTGTAGATACAGGTTTATTATGAGGAACTGGCTCGCACAATTAGGAGAGCTGGGAAGTCGAGACCCAGGAGAGCCAGTGGTACCATTCCTGCTGGAGTCCGAGCGGCTGAGACTCAAGAAGACTTCCACTAGAAATGAGTTCAGTTTGATCTGAATCTGAAGGCAGAAGACTAATATCCCAGCTCAACTACCGGGGGAGAGAGAGAGAAATAATTCTTTATTATTCAGTCTTTTATTAAGCTCAGGCCTTCAGTGGATTGGGCAAAGCCCCTTGGACTAGAGTCTGGGGAACAGGTAATGGATGGATTTACAGGAGCACAGGCTTTCCTGCGGTGCTGAGTGTGGTGCGGACCATGCTTCTGACACAGGCCCCCTCCGTCACCACATGGCAAGACTGACCTACCAACCCCCCATACTCTGCTTGTACTTTCCAGGATATTTGACCTTAAACATGGCAGTACTCATATCCTCGGAAGCTAAAGAGCACTGAATGGCTCTTTGATGTAAATTGTGCCAGAGATTCTTCTGCCTGGGTATCAATGGCTTGTCTATATGTCTTCAAATGTTACTGCTCAATACTGTTATCTTATCCAACAGGCTGAGCTCCTTTATGAGCAATTAATATTTGTTAAATTTATAATACATGTCATAAAATTTGACATCCAGATATTTTCTATAAACATCATATGAGGAAACCAAAGCTCAAAGAGGCTAAGTTATTAGTCAACTCATAAATCTAAAACTGGAACCCGTGCTTTTTTGTGTCAAAAGCAAACACAAAGCAAAAAGCAGAAACTAATGTTAAGATCATGAGTGGAGATAGGTAGGGCTAGTCTTGATTTTCACAGACTGCATATACCCTGGGGAAAGTCAAAAGCAGACATTGCCACACTCTAGGATGGCTTAGATATTAGCTGTTTTAGGATAGGCTTAGTCTAGGACTAAGAAACATGGCTTAGAATGGAAAGGAAGGGCTAAGTGAGGGCTAAGAAAGGTTATAGAGAGGACCCAGGAGAAAAAACAAAAAATTTGCTTCTGCAAATAAGAAAGAAGTCTTACAATAGGTTCTAATAACAGACTTGGGCCCCAATTATAAGTCTGGGAGGAATCTATAACTAGCTCCATGTGGCAGGGAGAGTTAATGATCTACCCTTCCAAGTGCTCACCTATGCGTTTGGCCTCTTTGAGGGAGGCTAAGCCATGTCCCTGGAGCTGGCCAATGGACTGTGAGCATAAATGAGAGGCATCAATTCCGGGCCAAGGCAGTGAACAGTGGATGTGTATCATTCATACTTCTCTCTCCCTACTGTGGTGTATTTGGAGTATACCCTTTATACACAGGGTAACTGCAAAGTAATGGAAGGCCACTGGACCCACTCCATGTTTCCCCCAACAATTTATGATGGAATTTTTAAAAACTGCTAGAAAACGGGGAAAGTTAAACAGTGAACAACCATTTACCTATCATCTCAGTCCTATAATTAACACCTTATTGGACTTGCTTTATCACATATCAATCATTATTTAATCCACCCAGCATCCATCTTTTCTATTTGAAACCGTATCAGATTTAAAGAGAGCGGGTAATAAGTCCTGGTTGGCCTGAAACAGAGACTTTGAGATTTCCAATTACATTAGTCAGCATCAATTATTCTGATTGCCAAACATGACTCATACCTGAAATCAGCTTATTTGATTCTGAAAAGTTTGGCACACAAAAAGCTATAGGAACAATTTAGAGCTATCCCAATCTGATCTGGGCTAGGTTTAAATGAATGAACAGAATTTTTCAGGTAAGAAAGTAGAAATATCTATATATCTGTGGTCTCTTCAGGTGAGCCTTAACTGGTCTATCATGGTAAATAAATGTTTTTACATGTGGGATAATTAACAAAAAAAGAATAATAGATAAATTCATCAAAGTGAGAGAAAATTCTATGTATATCAATATCATTGATTTTTATTTAATACACCTCTATATTTGAAAGAGCTTTATTTTCATTTTTACATGAAAATTTTTATTGAGGTAAAATTCACATGGCATATAATTAACCCCCTCAAAGCTATAATCGGTTGGTATTTAGCATATCCCAATGTTGTGCGACCATCACCTTGCTCTATTTTCAAAATATTTTCCATCATTCATGAAAAGATTCCATATCCCATTATGAAATCATTCTCCACTCTCCATTCCCCCAACCCCTAAAACTCCTGAATTGCTTTCTTTACCTATGGATTTGCCTAAGGATTTGACATATGGAATATATAAATAACTCTTACAAGTCAACAACAAAATACATATAACCAAGTTTTGGCACTCACAAAGGTGCATCCTCAATATACTCTCGTTGAAACCCCTTTCATTAATTCCATGTCTCCTACTAGTATTAACACAGCAGCAACACATTCAGAAAAGAACCCTTATCAGTTTCCCTGTCGCAGATCAGCATTGCTCTTCATTTTTTCTACTAGAAACTTTATTAGAGGATGGAACATTTAGTCCTTATATATCTGCAACATCATCTTGCCTCCCAGGTCCTGAACAATCTAGTGTCTGACTAGATTGCAAATTAGTCTACCAACTAGTGTTCAAACTCATCTTACTCTTCTCTATCCCTTGCTCCATATGCTTAAGTCATGCAGTTTCCTGGGCTAATACAAGCTCAGTTCCATTTCAAGTTCTCTGCCACTGCCAGCAGTATTCTTCCTCTTGCTATTTTCATGGCTTTATTCAGATCTCAAGTGACTTATGAGTTCAAGGAATTCTTCCTCCCTGATTGTAGTTGCCTTGATTCCAGGTCACCCTGTTACACATCCTATGCTTAATTCCTTGTATGAAACTCAGCACTCTCCCCAATTACCCTGTTTATCCAGTTATTTGTTTTCTTCATTTTCTGCTTCTCTACACTTGAATGCTCTGTCCATGGGGATAAAAGAACTGCATCCATGGGTCTATCTTTATCATCCTAACACATCCCTGTATTCAGTGTGGTCCCAGTAAATAATTGTGGAACTAGTGAGCTAATCATGTTACTACGCTTCTGTGGGCATCTACCCAGAGCCTGGGAATTCCAGAAGTCTTTCCAAAGTTGGTGACATTTGAGTTCAGCCTTTAAAAATGAGCAGAATTCGTTGAACATGAAAATTGCAAAGGCTCAGAGGAGGAAATCAGCACTCAACAGTCTCTGGAATACTGAGCTGTTCCGTGCATCTTCAGTAGGATGGTCATGTGCCAAGCAATGTGTTAGCACTTTACCATCATCACCTCAGTGACTCTGCAGGGAGGAAATAGGCTCTCTGATTGAAAAAAGGACCCCTTGTACAAGGGGGCAAAATGATTATGTGTTTGAGATGAAGTTCTAGGTGGGTCTTCTGTGTACTGTGCTTATTAACATAGCATATGCAGAAGGAGCAAAGAACATTGGGGGAGCCTTGCGGGGAAGTCTTTGCATGCCAAGTAAGAAGTCTACATTCAGTTCTATCAGGAAAAGGGGATCTGCTAGAGTACAGAAAACACAACTAGATTTTCATTGCATTGTTCAGTGTGGGTGAATGTGAGTGAGGAGAAATATAAAGAAATTAGAAAGTCTAAAAGAGAGATCATGATCACTTTGGCCAAAAGGGTGGTGCGAGAGAATACTAGGGGAAGACAGGGACTCACATGACTGGGGGCTGCGGCTTAGAATCATTACGCAGAATCAATAGCTAGTTAGTAAATGGGGAAAATGAACTCCTGAAGCATCTGTATGCTCAGCCTCTAAGAATCAGGCTTTAAGGCACTGCATGGAGTAGTACTTGCAAGTCTGGTTATCCTTCCTCATGAAGTGTAGAGCCAAATTGTCACAGGTCCAGAGGAGTCTGTCAGTCCTGTTATTTTAACTCAGTGAGAGTTGTCACCCACCCACTTGCTGAAGGGACACTCTTCCTCTTCCTCACTTCCCACACTGAATTAGTCATAAACTCCAACCTATTCTACTTTCGTTTGAATCTGCTCAGTTCGTCCACACATGGAACTTCCCACACCACTGGCACCGAAAGCCGCTGTGACCCCTGTCCCGACTGAGTGGTCTTGCACTGCTCTCTGATATACTTGAGATGAACACCTTTCAAGAATTTCTAATTGCTCATCTCTTAAATCCATAGTCTAAGATGACGTACAGAGACTTTCATGATCTCTGCATTCTACTGTTTAAAGAATGATACATAAAACTCCTATCATCTTCTCCCACTGATTGAGTCTTTCCATTTGTCTCATTTAGTTTATGATTTCAAATAGATAAATAAAGGTTGGATAAATATAGCAATTAGATACACAGAGACAGGATGTGCGTTTTCAGTCTACATTTCTAAGAACATGAACATTCTCTTACAGAATCGATGATTCATCTCAGAAAATTTAACATAGATTCAATGCCACCATCTAATTCTCAGTCTATAGTCAATCTCTGCTAATTCCTCATTGTGTCTTTTTCAGTTATTTTTATTTTCCAGAATCAGGTATGGAATTCCGAAGCCACGTTTCTTCCTCAATTTCCACCTTTAATCAAGAATAGCTCTGTGCCTTCCTTTCTTGACTTCTTTGGAGAGTGCAGATCCATTGTTTTATTGACTGTCCCCTGCCCCGCTTGCTTTTGCCAGCTGTTTCCTCAAGACTGGACTTGGTTTGAGAACTGCTCCCCAGTGAGGATGCCCTGCTCCTCTGGTGCGTCCTGTCATCAGGAGACCCAGGATGTGAAGACATCCTAACCTCTGTGATATTGAACTATCAACTGATTTTAGCGGGACCCTTGAACTTCTCCACTGTGAGTTTCTATTTTCTCTTCCGTTTTCATAAATACATTCTGAAAAGAGATCGAAAAACTTTCACCTGCTGACTTTATAGTCCATTGATAATTTTCTGACTCCAGCATTCTACCTAGTGGTGGAATTCTTCTTTAAGGAAAAGCTACCCTTGCCTCCTATAATTTATTCATTCATCCATTTCTGGTGGAACTGACTCACTGATTTTTATTTCACTTGCTGGATTAAACTCTTTCTATCACCATTTATTTTGATGATCAAATTGTCCTTGATTTGGTGAAGGATTGGCCCACCAAGCTGGCTCCTTGTCCTTTCAATATGTCCCTCTCATTCTGAGCAAGTTATCACCAAGTGGCATAAAAGGTTCCCACCTCACCAATCTTACATTTCTCTCTGAGGCACTGTCTTATCCAGTCAGAGAGTCATTCTTTAAATCTAACAAGTTCTTTCTTCTACTTCGAGTCTGGGGTGAGGTTTGTCCAGATATCTAAGCAATATTTCCTCCCATTATGTCTACCAGATACCTAGTAGGAGCACAACAAACTGTTGAATAAATAAATTAGAAGTGCGAACAAAAGGAAGTAGGTTTCAATGTGGGTTCAGAGGAGAGAAATATGAGAAAATGAGGAGTAATTACAGGTATGTCCCTCTGGCAGGAACGCACAGAGAGTATAACAAGGAACTTGGAAGGTATTCAAGCGGGTGCATTTGACCTTTTGCCAAGACTGTCACTTTGCTCTCTGGGGGAGGAAAGGAATAGACTGAATAATCTCTGAGGTACTTTGTCCTGTCCCAAGAACCTGTAATTCTGGTATTATATACTTAGTTGGGGACATTTCTAGTTTATCTCAGAGCCCAGTGTGGAAGTAGATTTCTAACCTTCCTTTTCTTTCTTCATTTTTACTAAGATTCCTGGATAGTGCAATTTTAGATGCAGATTTTTTTTCATCATGCTTAGGAGATGTTAGCAAGTATCCTTAGAATTCTGTTGTAGTAATTTATTCTTTGTAACTTTAGGAGATAGGATCCATGCTTTTCAATTGGAGGAAGGATCTTTTGCCGGGGATGAGGAAGATACAAAGGAAGAGGAGCTGGATGACACAGTATAGTCTTGTCCTAGAGACGCCATACTGTCTGGTTAAGATATAGAGCTGAGAATTCTAGTTTGACTATCCAAGAGGAGGGAGAAATGTATAGGACTCCAACTCAGTGGGCTTCAATTTCTTCATCTACAAAATGGGGATACAATCTCTCTATTGGTAAGGTTATATAGCTTAAGCGAGATGACAGTGGGGAATAAATGGCTAAGACAAAATACATAGTAAGTGTTGACTGTATCAAAGATTGCTGTTTTTATATAAATGTTATTATCAAGTCATGGAAGCTCTTTGAGTCTTGCTCTCTTTGTCTATTACTCTGAATGATAATTGTACTTACCTCACGCGGTTTGGCTGAGGTTTAGCTGCACCATGGCATATGGTATGAGTGTCTAGCATATTGACATTTTCTATGTAAATGCTCTGATATGTCGGTTAAAATTTAATCTAATTTGCAGCAACTTCTACAGGAGGAAAGTTGAGGTTGTAGGGATATATTGTTTTCATTAGCTTCTCAGACCAAAGACTGGCAAAATATAATTTTTTCATGCAGCCGTTCCATTTACAAGTTTACTGCAGACAGTACTTAATTGAAAAATACCTCTTTCTATTTGGTTTCCAATATATGAAAGTAATTAAAAAAAGTCTATGACATTTTTAAATATTTCACGTCTGACTAAGAAAATCTTTTTCAATACAAAGAGATTTGGGTTTCTTGTTTTTACTAATGAGGCTGGGTGGGTGCCAGGAATTGCTTTCATGGCAAGTGTAGGGTTGGCTTGTCCCAACTGCTCTTTTTCTTTCCTGGGCCTGCTCTGTACACACATGGGGCCCTGGGCGATTCACCTGCAGTTATACTTTGCATCCTATAGTGTGGGTGCCTGTACCGATCACACCTCTGTGTCGTTTTACAGGACTTCTCATCCACATGGAATGACCATGATGGTTGTCACCCCACTGATCCCTGTTCTCCTTGAAAGCTCCTACCCCAGCTTCAAGTCCACATGCAAACAGCAGTCTCTCCAAGGCCTTTCAAACCGGGTGCACCGAAGTGTCTTTCTCTCGTAGACAGGCAAGATGAGCAGAACCACCATGAATGTCATTCAGAGAAGCAGGTAGGGAAATGGTGTTTACTGCTGCATAAGTTCTATCTCCCATCCAAAAAAAGTTTTCTTTTTTTAAGAGACGTTGGAAGAAATGGAGAGGAGGGAAAAGCATTGGAAGGAAGGGAGGGAAGGAGGAAGGAAGAAAGGAAGGAGGAAAAGAATGGAAGAAGGGAAAGAAGTAACTTTATTTTGTTGTTTATTTTGGTTTTTCATCACAAACCCAGTTCTCAACCCCTGGCTTCATATGGTCTGCACACCAGTGTCTCAGCTGCCTGAGTCACACACGTACACTGCTACAGAAAACAGTTTTGATTCTCCTTCTCCTACCAGATCTTGTCCTATTTCTTTGGTCTGTTTGACTGTAAAGCATATAGTTTTCTACATTTTCTAACTCTGGTTCTTCTCTTCCTTTTCTTTATTCAATGTGCTCCACAAAAACTGGTCTTTGTCAGATCACTAGTGACTTCCAAGTTGTCAAATATTGTGATAAATGAACAGTCTTATTACACCTGAACTATCAGCAACCATTCCTACCACTGCTCATTTTCTCCTTCCCTCCTTCCAGAGAGACTTTCTCTCACTTGACTTTCTGGTATTTCTTCTGTCTCATCAGGTACTCCTTCCTAATGTTTCGGGTTTTCTATTTTGTATTGTTTCATTTTGTTTGGAGATCCTCTTCTTTCCCTAACTCTTCAATGTGGGGGTGACAGGGATGCAGTCCTTGCACCATTCTTATCTCTGCTTATACACATCCCCTTGGTGTTTCATTCAATATCATGACTATTTCTAGTGACCTCGGACCCAGAATTCACTCCTGATCGTTCACTAGTCAGGCTGCTTACTTGCCACTTCTTCTAAGATGTCCAAAGACATCTCACACTTGCCATATCCAAAGCTGAATGCTTGACTTGCCCAAACATTGCTGCACCATAACCTTCCCCGGCTCCTGTGAAGACAGCTCCACACTTCAGTTCTAAAGACCCAACATCTCAGTCATCCTTTTTATTGATACCCCCATAATAACTTGCACAGAATTCAATTTTACTTACCTTCTGTATATATCCAAAACCTAGCTGCCATTCTAGAATAGGCAGCAATCATGTCTTCTAAATTGCTGTTGAAGATTCCTAATATTTCTCCCTGTTTGTATCAGGACTACTAGAATCTAGTCTGATGATCAAGGATAGCAGTTCATCTTACAACAAGGCTTAAAAGAAAGAAAGCCCACAATCTTTCACAAATTTTATCAGGAAATAGAGGAGGGACTACTTCTCAATGTATTATATGATGCTGGAGTGACTAATACCAAAAGCTGACATGCCATGACAATAAACCAAATTATAGTCCAGTATTTCTTATGCACATAGGCACAAAATACATACAAATATTAACAAATTAAATCCAACGATATATTAAAAGGATAATGCATCACAACCCAGTAGAGTTTACTCAAGGAACATAAATAGGGCTAACATCCTAAAATAAATTAATGTAATTTAACATACTAGCAGAATAAAGGAAAAAACATAATAATTTAAATAAATGAAGAAAATGAATTTGATAAAAAAATACTAATTTGGGGTATAACAACAAATGTTTAGTAAGTTAATAGACAGATTTCTTCAGTCTGACAGATGGAATCTATGAAAGACCTACAATCAACAGCATACTTAATTCTGAAATACTGAGTGCTTTCTTCCTGAGCTAACGAACAAAACAAGGATACACCATTTTGATTCAATACTATGGAAACAATATAAAAAGGCTAGAAAAATATATATGAGGCATCCATATTGGAAGAAAGAAAACTATCATTTGACAACTGAAGAAAATGCTGAGGAATCCACAAAGTTATAACTAGAACTGAAAGTTAACTTTAACAAAGTTGAAGAATGAAAGTTAACATATAAAAATCAAATAATTTTCCAAAAAATCACCAGAAAGTGAAATAAGAATGATTCTGTGTATATTAGTGCAAAAACCAAAATATTCAGAAATAAATTTAGCAGACTCATGCAAGACTCGTCTATGAAAACTCGAGGACATTTTTAAGATAAATTAAAGACAATCTAAATAAATAAGAAGAGGTACCAACTTCATAGGTACACTTGATATTACTACATTTTAGCCATCCACAAATATGTCTACAGTTAAATAAATGACAATCGAAATCCCAATAGCTATTTTGTAGAAAGTCGAGGTGATTCTAACATTTATATGGAAACCAGAAAAGCTTAGAATAGCCCATTCAATTTTTTTAAAGGAAAAGATATCAAATGTAAACTTAAAAAAAACAAACAAATTTTGGCCAACTTATATTACCTGATTTCAAGACTGGATAATCAATATTGTGTAGTATTGGCAAAATAATATACATAGATCAATGGACCTAGATAGAAAATCCAGAAATAGATCCATATATATGGTTAATCAGTTTTGATGAAAGTGTCAATGGAAATCATTTAGGAAAGGATAGTCTTTTTAAGAAATTATAATGACCAATTGGATGTCCATATGAAGGCAAATAAGTATTAATCCTTAATTAACATGATGTACAAATATAACTTAAGATACATCAGAAACCAAAATGTAAATAATAGAACTACAGAATTTTTAAAACAAAAGAGGACAACTTCTTTGTGATCTTGGACAAAGATGTCTCAGATAGAAATGAACTCAAAATCTCATATCTAGCAGCAGTGATTTAAAGGAATTGTTTATGACTTCATCACTCAAAGAAAGCACCTTGCAATTAGGGTTCCCAGAAAACTGAGGAAGCAGTTTGAGCTGAGATAGAGAGGAAGGGATCTTTAGAAAGAACCAGCCCATCCTAAGGTCCTCATCACCTTCATCTTATTCCCTGAAAGTAGAACTAAAACATCCTGAGGTTGAACTGGGCTCTAGAGCTGAAGATGTTCTCTTTACAATTGTCCCTTAATTCAAGTCAACAAATATTTCATTATGCCTGCAGAGTTCTGGTGCTCAAATAGTTGAGCAAGCATCAGAATCGCCTTCAGGGCTCTTTGAAACAGACTTCTAATCAGAGGGAAAGAGAGTAGAGACTGGGAGTGAAGGGCAGCGGAATCCCATGGGCAATGGAAGATTGCTAGACATTTGGTGGTGGACATGTGTGATAGCTATCATGCAGTTGAGGAAGGGTAAACCAATAAAGAATAAACTCCTAAAACTTAACACAGTGTGGTAAAACAATGTTATATCAATAAAAACATATTTTAAAAAAGAAACAATTTGCTAGACCACATTTCAGATTTCCCAGTACTAGAGCTGTAGGGTGGGCCTCAGGAATTTCAATTCTAACGCATTGCCAGATGACACATCGATGGTGATGTTTCTTCTCTAGGAACTGTGCTTTCAGAACCACTGCTTTGAGGTAAGGATTAAGAACGCATGATTTTGTCAGATGTGCTGGACTTAACTTCTGTTGTCTGCCAGAGCCAATCAGTAGCTTGGAATGAGCTATCATGGGAATATTTACACCAGAGAAAGTGGCAAACTCTACAAATGAGGATTATTTTGTTTCCTCGGGAGCTCCTCAATGACAACATGTACCAACAAGCTACTGAATTGGATTCACCGATCTGTGTGTTCCTCTATCTGTTAATATGGAAACTCTTGAGCAAGGCATTTAACACTAAGCCTCAGTTTTCCCATCTGCACATAGGCATATTTACCCCTAGAGGATGTTGTAATAATTAATTAACAGTGGAGTAAAGCATTTAGAACGTGGCACACATATTTATGTCCCCCAAATGGAGCTTTACTTTATTATTAGTGAGAACAGGCTGACATGTAGGCACACAATGGA
Organism: Solenodon paradoxus; assembly: GCA_004363575.1. NCBI lineage: Eukaryota > Metazoa > Chordata > Mammalia > Eulipotyphla > Solenodontidae > Solenodon > Solenodon paradoxus. The sequence goes on along the minus strand of RJWH01002019.1, from coordinate 49,789 downwards.
GATACAGTTGGACATATACTCTCACAGAGGCAGAGACAAAGTGCTAGTGAATTGGAAGAGGGTGGTCAGGAAAGTCTATCTCGAGCATTCCTTTAGAGCCTAGCCGGGTGGATGTATGGGGAAGGTGGAAGGGAGGCACCAAGGAGCCGGGCTACTATGACACAACCTTAAGAAATTAGGTGGAGGGACTTCATTCCCACACAGTGGAATCCAGGTTCTGCACATCATTAACTATGTGTCAGATTCAGTTTGTCATCTCTGATCACATGAGAGCCCTGCTCCTGTCAGCTCAGCCTTCATAGCTGGTTGCTCTGGCATTACAGCTGTCTGCTCCAGACTGTAATAATGAAAATGAGTGGGGCTTATGCAATACTTCACAGCATGCACACAAGTTCCACTTCCTTATCTTATTTCATTTTCCCAAACAATATTGCAGAAAAGTTGATTTATTTATTTATCTGCTTATTCAAAGAATTGCCACTGAATTCCTTTACTTTGTCAGTCATGAGCCAACACAGGTGAAAGACAAAATGAAACAAGGTACATAGGGTGGCTTAGCCGTTAAACCCAGTGGATGCGGTCCACATACGTTCCAAGGACCCAGGTTTGCAGCCCAGGGCAGGGGAACAACTGCAATGAACCACTGAATGCAATGAATTAAATGCTTCTTCCTTCTCTCTTCCTGGCTGCCTCTGCTCACCTTCATTCCTGCCTGCACCTTTCCTTAAAAAAAAAGTGGAGCTCACCCTGGGGGCCTAGTGGTCTCGGACACCTTGAGAGTAGTCCCAAATACACCTTAAGACCCTTGGTTCAAGATCCGGGTTGAGAGGAACACCAATATGAACAACTAAATAAAACAATAATTATAGTAATAATAATGTGATTTGTCTGCCTTTCCCTTCCTGCTGCCTGCCTGCCTACCTGTTCGCCTTCACTCCTGCCTACACCTTTCCTTAAAAAAAAAGAAAGACAGACAGATAGGGCCCTTGCACCCATGGTATATATAGATTTAACTGACTGCTCATTTATTTCTTTGTTTAATTATTGGAAACACAAAATGTGAGTTCATTGTTAGAAGACTCACATGGTCTGAGAAAGTGATATTTACCCTGATAAGTCAAGATTAAAGGGGAATTAGCCATCAATGTGGGTGGGATATTCAGAAAAGAACTATAGACTCAGGAGAACCTTAGGCCCAGGCAGTGACAGAGACTGGTTTTGTCAGTGAAGTAAAAGAATGACAGTGTGACTAGAGAGAAAGAACCAAAAGGTAACGCCGTGTGTGCGACTGGAAGAAAAGCTGTGGTGTGACTGGGTCTGTACCCTGTGAAAATGAGGGATTCTCAGCCGGGGTGATGGGGGGCATTGACATGAGCAGGTTTGCATTTTTAAAGCTCTCTGTAAGAAAGGGAAATAGCAGAGACAACCTTTGGAAGGAAAATCTGCAAGATATGTTGATTCTTTGGATGTAGGTAGTGAGAGAGAGGAGAGGTCAAAGATGAGTCCTAGGTTTGGGACATGAATACCTGTGTGGGCGGGGTGCTCTGTACCCGGACACTGAACATAGGGGTTTGGGGAGATCCATTTGAATAATGCAGGAGCGGGTGACAAGAACCATGAGGGAAGTCCTGGCCCTACTGGGGGAACTGTAAGATGTCTAAGCAGGGATCTCAAGCAGTCAGATACCTGGGAATAGGCCTCAAAAGAAAGATACAGACTAGAATAACCAACTTTGGAATTATCAGTAGAGATATGATGATTAAAGCTATGGATATAAATGTTCTCACCTGAGAGCAGGGAAGCAATGAGAAGAGACAGAGCCTGGGATTGCACCCTAAGAAATCTGATTCAAGAACTTGACAAAGGAGCCTTTGAGAAGAGAAATGGGCTGATGGTGTGGTGAGAAATTAACCAAGGAAAGATTTCTCCAAGTAGAGAAAGTGGCCAATATTTCACTTTAGTTAGTGTGCAAGCAGTAAGTGGGGTCCAAAATGGAAAGAACTCCTTGCAACTAACCAGAGTAATCCCTGACCTCAGAAAACAATCTTCTGGGCAACTGCTGAAGTCAGGAGCCACTGGAGGAGGTGGGCTGTGAATGGAGATGAGTGGAGTCCATGCATTTATTAAGACTTTTTTTGAGTGACTCCTCTGTGGAAAAGGAGTAAGAGAAAGCCCGTGGCAAGAGAGAAGTGTGGATTTAGGACTTGTTTTATGCTTCCACTTTGTGCCAGTGAAGATGCCTTTCTATATCAAGTAACATTGGCAAATTGTCCACTCAGCCATTGATTTTTATTTATTTATTTTCTTTGCAGTTTGACTGTAGGTGAACTGATGTTAAGGAAACTGACTTTCAGTGAATTGACGTGGAACCAAATTCAGAAACCCATGTCAATAAAAACCATCATCGACTGAGTACTTACTGGGTAGACATTCTGTGCTTCTTATCTCATTACCTCCTTAGGAATCACTAGGAAGTTGGAAGGTTTGAGTCTCCTGTCACCAACCAGGAGACAGAGGTGCAAAAAGGGATGTCACTTGCTTAAGGTCTCTGGTGCAGGGACAGCGTAGCTTCAAATATAAAACAGGTATGCAGATGTATAAGCATGAGATAAGGTTGGCTGGCCAAGCTGAAGTTGTCCTGGTGGATCCCAGCCATGTGTAGTGGGGATGAGCTTACAGCAAAGACCCTCCTTAGCCACCCGGGTGGTAAGATACACCCCCTACTCACTCCCACCTGAGAACTCCGGCTCTCACAAGAGAAGCAAGCCACCTTACTCTCTCTCTCAAGTCTGGCAGCTGCAGTCCTGGGGTACGCCCACAACGGCAGGTCCTTCCCCCAGGTGTGTATAAGCCACCATTTTGGACAAAAAGTGCTCTTCTGCAACCTGCAAGCAATACGGATCTTAGTTTTGCTGAGCGGTTTCCAATGAGCTTGCTGCATGGTGCTGGACAAAGGTGTCTCTCCTTGAATTCTTTCTGGGACAATGTCCGCACTCAGTGGTCTCAGTCACTCTCATCAGCCATAAGGAATCGGGTCTGGACTGCACTGGGATCTGTCTGCACCCCCACCCCAGGGGGTCTTCACAGCGGTGACTCCACTTGACCCCATTCCAAGGAGAGGTCTGGTCTACCTGGGCCGCAAGCAGCAATGAGCTGCCTCAGACTCCTGACGGAGAGTTTCATTTGGAAGAGCAGTATGTTAAGATTTTTCTGATAACCTGGAAAGGTGGGTTTCCATTGAGAAGTTCTTCCTTCGTCTTTTCACTATTTTCTCTCTCAGATGTCAGTGTCCCTGCCATTTTCTCAGGAGCACCTTCCCCACCGCATGAAATAGAAGATACTCCTTTGTTAGTGTGGCTGTTTCACTCCTGGTCAGCTCGTAGAATTTTCGCTTTATAGAGGCCTGAATGATGTTTACCATTAGATGTCACCTCCAATAGAAGGTTAGATATATGCGATGGGGAACTGGGAATCCTTCCCTGGCTCACACTCCTTTCCTGTGCACATAACACAGCGCATGGAGCCTCCTGGGGCTTTAGAAACATCTGCTAAATGAACAGGTCTTGGGAACATCTCACCAGGACCACAGTCATTGCTTCATCTCAACTTCTTCCCTCAGCCTGGATGTTCATAAATGCCGAGATCTGCAAGATGTTCCTCTGGGAAAGGAGAGAAGCGAGGATGGCTCAGTCACGTAAGTCTGGGGCTCTGTCTTGGTGAATCTAAAGGCTGCATGACTGGTTCACACTTTCCACCTCGTGCTGTGGATCCTCACTGATGAACTTTGCCTTTGGATCAAAAGGACATTGAGCTGGAATAATCAGAGCTTTCTGCTGTGCTTTTTCGACTGAAGGACCTTTGGTATATTTGACAGGCTATTGCAGATGTCGAATGAGGCTTGCTTGTCTCTAGTTGGGTGGCGGAAACAGGAGGACACCATTTCCAGAGGGTTCAAGTTAACGCTAGCTGCCCTAGACTTCTCCATGGCTCTCCTCCCCTTCCCTCTTCCTTCCTCTCCACATAACACAAGCTCACAAGGATGGATTCTTCTCCATAAATCTCTTACAAATTGTCCTCTCCTCTCCTCTCCTGTTGCCTGGCTTTAGCTGAAGACCACATTACTCCTTACCTTAGTCACAACCTGCCATTGGTGTCATCTGCGACCAGGTTACAGCCACTCATTCACTCAGTAGCCATGACCTTTCTAAAATACCAATCCCATCATGTCACTCCTCTTATAAAATGCTTCAGTGGTTCTCCATGGCCCTTAGGATAGAGGATAAACTCTCTAGACAAGCAGTAAAATCACCCTACAATCTAGTTCCATCAGATCCCTTCCATTCCATCTCCTGCCTTTGCTCTAAGGAGCACTTTTGTTTTAGTCAACTACCTAGTATCTCTTGATTGAATGTGAGTATTCAAGTCATCAGACCTCTGAAGAGGTCATTTTCTCAACCTAGAAGACAAAGTTTTACTAATGGGGGGACCTCAACTTTTTATCACGCTATCCCTAAAACCCTAGCGCAATTCGAGTGCATTCAGACCTGTAGTCAGACAGCAGTACGTTGTCTGCTATCCCAATGAAACATGTGCCATCATCTCAGAACTTGTAACGTCAGGTAGGCTCACTTAGGGAGGGGCTGCAAGGGAGAAAAGAGGGGAACACCTCATAGACCAGACCCTGAACTGGTCAGATAAAATTCTGACCAATGGGAGAGCAGCACAGACATTCTTGTGGCCAAGAAGCAGCCAAGAGTCCACCTGGCTCAAACCCATTGGCTGCACAGATGCACCGACTGCTGTAGTCGCCTTGCAGCAACCTTTGGTTCATTATAATCTGCTTAACATAAAAGTGTGAATTCTGGGTAGGGAGCATGCGCAGTAAAGGGAACACCTATCCCCAGAAATCGCCACCTCTTTCCTGGAAATCCCTGCCCAGAACACCCCAGAACGCTGGTGGGGCTGAAATGAGGAGGGATAACAAAGGTATCCCCTTTACAAAAATAAGTGATGTTAGTGGGACAATTGCTGGTGTCTTCTGGAAACTGGCCCGCTTCTCAACACCTTGAAGAACATATTGTCTCTCTTGGTTGTTTCACTAAATTTCTGCTTACTCTTGTCTGCTGACTTGACACGTGGGATGCAAGAACCTGGAGTGGGGCTCCAGTCTCCTTGGGAGCGCGCACGCTGGCAGTAATACGTTCTGTTGTCTTTCAATGTATATCTGCCCCCAACCCGCCTTGGGTAACTGAAGTTGAGGGCAACAGACCCAGAGTTGAGAATCCAGACTATGATCACGTACAGCTCTAAGCTTAAATCTAAGTTGTATCACAGTATAGACCTGGAGCTCTTTATGGAACTCTCTATACTGAAATAACTTTCATCTGTAAAATGGGCACAAGAGCAAACAGCTTGTGTTTTTCTTATGATAAGAACTGAGTGTCTAATGTTAGAATGTCATTGCTTGGTTCAACATGTCACGCATAGTAAGTGTACAAAGATAATTAGATAAAAATGATGATAAAAGATGGGTTTCAGGTTTATTCATCTCATCCCTAAGAAGCAATACTAGAACAAAGGAGATATTAAGTAATGTTGAAAAATAAAGTGACCATTCATTAAAAAAAAGTGGGTACTTTTTTTGTGAGAATATGAGTGGGAATATCTAGGCAATATTGACAGGATGGAATTTTACCATCAGTTATATGTTCTTCCAAGAACAGAGGCTGGAATGAAACTGGGAATTTTCCTAATGCCCCCATATTGCCCTCTGTCTACGCTTCAGCCTCTGTGCTATTTGCATTCATGTACGAGCCGGATGTGAACATCCATGTCTTCAGATGAGAAGATGGAGTGTTAAGACAGTGATGGCACTGGAAGGGCTGGAATCAAGAGCTGCCTGATTCCACATTCCAAACTTCAACCTCTCCCAGCAGCGCTAGTCTTATTCCCAACTGAAAGCTCCCTGAGATTTCCCAGGTGGCCCTGGCATTATTTGCAGAAAAAGATTCAGAGGGTATTCTGTTCTGTCAACGCTGTTGCCTTGAAACAGAAATAGTCACTCACTGTGGAACTGTTTGTTATGAGGAATGTGCAGGCTGGAGAGAAGGGAGACACAAAATCATTATTTCAAGCAGAAAGACATTGCCAACGGGGTAGAATTACTTACTATATTAATTCTGTTCTTCAGCCCCCAGCTCATCTTTCTGCATAATGACTTAGTCACAGAATGTATTGTTGGCAACATTTTGGGACATTTTCACTATGATTTTTTCAGAAGTGGAATAGTCTAAAACTTCTTGTTCTATTCTCTTTTGCTCTAAGTACACCCTCTCTCTTCTGCTGGTCTTTCAACTCTTCATCCTCTGCCCCCAGCCCTCTGGCAATCTCTACTTCTTCCCGTAAAACTCTACTCCTTCTACAGTTGGCTGCATGCTACTCTTTTTTTCCTCCAAATCCCCCTGCCAACCTTCCCTTTCTTCTCTCTTATTTGTCCATTTACTAAATGTCCATCTTCTACAACAGCTGAAGGAAGTCCTGATGGAAATTCCACCCTAGGTTTAAAAATGGTGCTAATGGAGTGTTCGTTGGTCATCATGTAGAATCATCCTATGAAACCATCGTATAGAATCACACGTTAGAATCAGCATACAGAACGATCATCCAGAACTATCACAGAAAATCACCCTGTAGAACCATCATATAGATTCTATCTTATCACCTCAAACCAGGATTAAAATTATCAGGATTAAGGAAGCAATGAGGTTAACAGCATCTGTTTACTTTTGTTTATATCTGCCACATATATGTATATATGCTATATGCATACATTGACTCAACAGCTGAATCATGCTTAATGACAGAACATAATAGGAATTTCCACTTTAATTGGAAATCAAACATTCTCATCTGATAAGTAGTTGGATGGATCCGATAGAGAGTGCAAAGCAGGACTGAGCAAAAGAGAGTTAAAGCCACAATATCCCAACTTAGATGATTGCTTGCTTTCCTATGGCCTCATTGCTTTACTTGAACGATATACAGGCTGATTGTGTCAGGTGCAGAGAGAGTTGTCCTGTGGAAGAGGAAGTTTCTTCATATCTAGTGTGATCATGAAGATCTAATACTGTTCCACAACTTGTTTCAAATTAACGATTTTACTATCATGTGCTGAACACCTGGTGTGAGGGGAACTGTTCTGGGAGCTTTAAACTTACCACTTCATTTAACCCTCACAGCATCCATGAGAAGCAAGAGTGAACACGTCTAATTTAAAGACGAACATAGGAAGTTCAATTCAGAGAGGTGAAGTGATTTCTTAAATATCATAATGTTGTGAAGTGATAAATAGTATTACAACTCTTGTAAAAGAGAACACAGAATTTCAACATCTGAGCTACTGAACATTCATAAAAGTAGACTTACGAAAGCAGAGATTTATGGTTTTATTTGGGAGAATAATATTTTTAAAATATTAACTCAGAGGCTAGTTCAAGATGGTAGCCATGGAAGAATCTGAGCTCATTTCCTCCAATGAGCACAACAAATCTGCAACTACATATGGGTTACTTTACTCAGAAATACCTGAACACTGGATAAATAGAGTTTCCACAACAAAGGATAACAAGATAGTATCAAAAGAAACATCACCAAGGAAAGAGAAAGATATGTTTTAACCAAGGAAGAAATCCCACACTAGGTGCAAGTGATTCAGAGTCAAGAGGCATCTCAAAGTGCTTCTGGGAGAGAGCGGGGAGCATTCGGCCCTAAACTGATACCCTCAACTCTGATCTCAGCTGAGATGAGCCCCAGAAGTCCTGGCCTTGAAGGCTAGTGGGAAATTACCCAGGGAAATCCAAACTATGGGGAATCAGAGTGCAAATAAATGAAATAGAAACCAAACAGACACTTCAAAAGATCATTGAAACTAAAAGCTAGTTCCTTGAAAAAAAAATGGACAAACCTTCTATTTAGTCTCACTAAGAAAAAGAGAGAATAATTGGAATAGAATCAGAAATGAAAGAGGTAACACTACAATGGGTATAACAGACACCCAGAGGATTATAAGAGACTACTATGAACATCTATTTTGCCAACAAATTGGACAACCTAGAAGAAATGGAAAAATTTTTAGAACTGCAAAATCTTCCAAGACTGAACCATGAAGAAATAGAAAATCTGAACAAATTGATCTCTAGTAAGGAAATTGAAATAGTAATAAAAAACCTCCCCCAAAAAGGCCAGAACCGGATGATTTTACTGGTGAATTCTACCAAATATTCAAAGATAATATAATATCTATTCTTTTCAAATTATTCCAAAAATTGAAGGGGAGGAAATACGTCCATACTAACTTTGCAAAACCAGCATCCCTGATACCAAAATCAGACAGGAACATCGCAAAAGAGAAAATTGAAGACCAATATCTCTGATGAACATCAATGCAAGCTTCCTCAATAAAATTTTCATAAACTCAACTCAACAACATAGTAAGAGAATCACATACCATGATCAAGTGGGATTTATCCCAGGGACATAGATATGGCTCAGCATACACAAATCATTCAGCATGATCTTTCACATCAACAAAATGAAGAATAAATATTGCGTGATCATCTCAAAGATGCAGGAAAAGCATTTGACAAGATTCAACATATGCTTAAGATAAAAACTCTCAGTAAAGTAAGTATAGAATAAACACACAAACATAATAAAAGTCACATATGACTAACATAAAACTCAATGGTGATAAATGAGTGTTTCCTCTAAGATCAAGAATATAAGAATGCCTACGCTCATCACTATTATTTAACATCATGTTAGAAGTTCTATCCAGAACAATTAGACAAGAAATATAAACAAAAGGCACCCAAATTGGACAAGAAAAAGTAAAAATGTTGCTGTTAGTGTATGAAATGATAATTTAAATTCAAAGTTCTAAAGACTCCACTAATAAACTGTTAGAAACAGAAACAAAACCAGTAAAGTTCAGGCTACAAAAATCAATATTCTGCTGTGTTTGTATATACAATAAACTATCAGAAAAAGAGATTCAGAAAGCAATAGGATTAACAATCACATAAAAAAGAATAAATAGGGTTAAATTTATCCATCGTGGTAAAAGAACTGTACGCTGAAAACCATAAATACTCTTGAACAAAACTAAAGAAGACACCATGAAATGGAAGACCATTCTGTGCTCATGAACTGAAGACTTAATATTGTCAGAGCGGCCTTTTTACTTAAAGCAATATACAGATAGGCAATCCCTATCAAAAACCCAATGGAGTTCTTCTCAGAATGCCCACAGGAAAAAAAAATCCCAAAATCTTTATGGAACCAGAAATACCTTAAATGACCAAAGCAATTCTGAGAAAAATAGAGGTTTTATTTATCCTAACTTTAACCTATGTTACAAAGCAATAGTAATCAAAACAGTATGGTATTGGAATAAAAACAGATGAATGGAACAGAATTGAAAGCCTGGAAATCAACCCAAACATATATAACCAACTAACTTATGACAAAAGTTGCAAGAAAATGCAATGGAGAAACAAATGTCTCTTTAATAAATGGTTCTGGGAAATTGAAGCGCCACACACAAAAGAATGAAACCAAACCACTATTGTATACCATCTTCAACAATTAATTCCAAAAGGTCTAAAGACTTGTATGAAAGAGATGCAACCATAAAATACTTAAAAGAAAACCTAGATGAGTAGCTCTTTGACATCAAACTTAGAGATGTCTTTGGGAATTTGACCCCAATAGCAAAATTTAAATAAAAAAATGAATACATGGGTCTACATGAAACTGAAGAGCTTCTCATGGCAAAAGAAACCATGATCAAAATGAAAAGGTAACTAATATAGGAGAAGATATCTATAAGCCATACTTCTGAGGAAGGGTTAATATCCAGAATATATAAACAACTCATACAACAGCAAAGAACTAGCAGCCCAATTGAAAAATGGACAGAGGATCTAAATAGTCATTTCACCAAAGAATACATACAGATGGCAAACACACACAGGAAAAGATGTTCAGAATCATTTCTCATTAGGAAAAATATAAATCCAAATCACATTGAGTTATCACCTCACACTGGTTAGAAGGACTATTACCAAAAGACTAGAAATAGTAAGTGCTCATGAGGATACAATTGAATCTACATACACTGTTAGTAGACATATATATGAATATATATGTACATACATATATATGCACACATATACGCACACACTTCAGCTATGCAAAAGATGAATTACTGCCATCTGTGACAACATGGATGAATGTTGAGGGTACTACACTCAAGTGAAATAAGTCAGAAAGAGAAAGTCAAATAATGTATGTTTCAAATACCATGTTTCACTCATATGTGGAGCACAAAGAGACAAGGAAAATGGACAAACAAGAACAAAAACAGCTCTTAGATTCAGACAACAGAATAATAGTTACCAGAGGGGAAATGTGGTATAGGGTGGATAAAATAGGGAAAGGGTGTCAATTGCATGGTGGAGAATAAAAATTAAACTTTTGGTGATGATTGCAATGTAGTTTATACAGATATTGAAGCATAAATCTTTGCACCTGAAATATATGCATGTAATAAGCCAATGTTACCTCAGTAAAAAAATAAATAAAAATAAAATCATTAACTCTCCTAACTTACAGGTGTAAATAATTCCAGTAAAAATCCTAATAATTTTTACATCTTAACTAAGGGATTCCTAAATTTAAAAAAATCCCAGAATAACTATAAAATATTAATAAGCAGTGATGAAAAGATGTATTAGTGTCCTAATATATTAATTTACTAATATGATAAAGTAACATGCTAATGGATTTGCAAGGAAATGATGATAGTCATGAAATGAATATACTCATTAAAAGATTTGTGATAACTGGTTCCAGAATGAATAACTATATTAAAATAAAAGTATAGACATTTCAGAAAGAGAGCCACATATGCAAAAAAAAAAAATGTGACTACTGCATTTCACATCAGTAGGGTTCAGAAGCATCATTCAATATATGATCAATTTACCATGACTTTATAAAAATAGTAGTAAAGGGATAAGAAAGGAAGAAACAGAAAGAAAAAGGAGTCGCTGAATAACAGAAAATAAATGAAAGAAAATGGAATAAAGCATTGTAATTATATAAGCAAAACGAGCAAGGAAGTAAGGGAGGAAAGGAGGAAGAAAGAAAACTAAAATCTAATGAAAAATACTTTCGGGAAGCAAACTTAGTATAGAGAGGAAGACTTTTTAAGCATAACTCAAAAGAAAAAAGAACAAAGAAATATATTTGACGTCCAAAATATTTATGTCAAAAACACCATAAACAAAACTGAAAGGCCAACTGTAAACCATGAAAAGTTTTTGTAAGGTATGGACCAAAATAAGGATATCTACTTTTTTTAATGTTTATGTTTGTTCATTGCTATTACTGTAACCAAGAGAGACTATTTAAAACAGGCAGGGCTCTTACAAGTCAATAAAAGTTACATTTGCCCTGATAGAAAAGTGGACAAAAGGTATTAACTAGCTAATCACAAGGGAGAAAAATCCAACAACTCAATAAGCCTATGAAATGAGTGGGAATCTCTAGCAATTAAAAAAAATTAAAACTACTGAGAAATACATTTTAGCCATTAATGTAGGGGAACCATACAGATGAGCATGTGGGGTAAAAGACACTACTGAAGGGGAGAAGGGCATACACTACTATGACATGTTTTATTTCTTAAAGTATTAAAGCTTTCTGTGTCAAAAGCCTTAAGAAACACGCAGAGCACTTAACTCAGGGATAAACATAGACATAGTCCAACCCCATGCTTCTCTTTGTAGAAAATGTATTTGAAATAAGCAACCAGGGATGTATTCAAATATGTACGTGATATAGATCTCCCCACTAAAGACAGAGATATCATGTCATCCTGTGGTTGGCAGTTTCTCTGATTTGAGACCTTGGGTATCACATCCTTGTATTACTCCCAATGGGTGCAGGCCACACTGAGTGACTTGCTTCTATAACCAATTGTATACGTCAAAATAAAGGGATGTCTCCTCTGTGATTAGGTTACAGAGATTGCCTTCTGTCTTGTTGGCATGCTCTCTCTCTCTTGCCCTCTCTCTAGCAAGCCACCAGGTTGTGAGCTGCCCAGTGCAGAGGTCCACTTGGAAAGGGACCAAGGAGACCTTCCCTCAACAGTCATCATGAAGACCACCATTGCACCAAGAACTGAACCTGAAAGCTGAGGGATCTAAGAAGTGGATTTTTCCCTATTGAACCTTAAAATGAAATCTCAGTCTCAGTCAACACATGGATTGCAGAGTGAGAGACACAGAGCTCAGATGCTAACTAAGCCATGCCTGGATCCTGACCACAGAAATTGTGTTTTAAATGTGGTTTGAAGCACTAACTTTTGGAGTAATTTGTCACACACACTGGGGAACTAATACACAGTTTTCTTTATAATAACGTAAAAGAAGAAACAATGAAAATGCTCATTAAGAAGACACCAAGAAATTATGAAGGATCCAGCTAATGGTGTCCTGTGACTATATTTTAAAACAAAAGCATGCATTGCTACGAGAAAAAGGTTTAAGACCTATAGGGGGTGAAAAAGCAGAGTACCCAATTGTATAGGCAATATGACAATTTTCTTTATAACTGAAATAGATCCATATGAATGGAAACATTCCAAAAGAATACACAAATCTTTCTTTATTATCCCTTTGGAGAAGACTTTTTATAAATATGTGGGTGGCTGGAAGGTAGCAAGTCTTGAACAGCAGAGTTCTCACTCCTTTACTCTTTCATTTCCTCTAAAAAGTATTGGATAAAGTGGACAAAACGAAGTCACTGTCTCCTGAGCCTTACAATTTAGTGGGCAAGACAATCAATCAAGCAATCAAACCAGAATCCTCCACACCATGCAGTCAGGAGGTTATAAGTCTATGAAGTAGAGTAAGGGATATAAAATCAAGGGGAGAATGCTATTTTATATAGGGTATTTTATTTATATATGGCTGTGAGATTGCGAGATGACAATTGTGCAGAAAGCTATTAAAGTAAGAGTGAGTTTCTTAAGGATCTGGGGGAGGTGATTTCAAGTAGTGAGACTATCAATAGCCCTGTGGCAGAACCATGCCCTTAAAGCTGAGGTTTGTCTTTGCTGCAGTAATATGTACAGTCTTCACAAACCAGAAAGACAGGGACCAGGTTCAAGGGCTCAATTTCACTACCTTGAGGCCATTGACAGAAACTGATCTGATCATTTTTGAAATCCAGATTTCTTTATCTTCTCTCAACTAAATCCCATCTCTTCTTCCTCTTTAGGCTCAGGGTCGCTCCCTTCCCATGTGAGATCTTTTTTTGGCATGTGTTCTACACAGGTGTAGTTTAATCCAGCCCCAGTGTGTCTCCCTTTGAGCTCTGTATAGCTATGACCACTGAATATAACTGGATTCTAAGGTTGTTCTCTGTCTTGTAGTTGGTTAGTTCAATGACCAAAGCGCTTCTCCTACTCTTCTTAATACTATCACTGTAATAGCTGACATGTATTAAGCACTTGTTCTATACTGGGATCTGTGTAAGAGCCTTGTAGACATATCTGCTTTAATTGTCTCCAAAATGTGATTTAGGTATGACTATGAGTAAACTGAGGGTCAGTATGGGTTGATTTCATTTAGAGTCACAGTGTCAAAAACTCATGAAGTATCAGGACCGAGACATGGATCCAGATATCCCTAGTTGTAGAATTACTTACCTGCTATTCTCCAGAAAAACACACTTTCATTTCCTTCTTTTCCCCCCTTCTTTCCTTCTATCTCATGGTGTTTGATTTTAACTGCTTCCAGATGTTTAGCCACATCCAGGCAGAACTGTTTCCTGACCCATACAACCATACTATCTCCACAGTGAAATTAAGTCTGCTTCTCAGCCCAATAGCATCCCATTGCTTTATTTTTTCCATCCACGCTTTTCCTGTGATATGAAAATATCGTGTGGTAGACCTTTTCCCTGACCCCAGTGCAAAGTTGGTAGGCTAGGAATTTTCCACTGGTACTACGGAGGCTGTAGCTGCGTCCTGTTATCCTGATCAAGGACAAGCAATTATCGCCCCCCTACTCTGCAACTGTACATAACTGATGAGTTACCAATAGAAACCAAACGTAGCCAAGGAGATGAATCTTTACCTCAGAGTATAAAAGGAGCTCCCCTTGACGCCTCCACCACCCCCTGCTTAGCTTTGGGTAAGAATACCCCTGTGCCAGCACCAGTGCTTGCAATAAAATGCTGTTTTCTCTACCTTTGAGTGCCTGGCTGTCAGTCTTCTCACCTTCTGGAGGCTCTGCCATAACAATAGAGGCTAATTGTGATGCTGACTATGAAGCCAGGAGCACACAAGGAATGCTGGAGGCTTTTGCTTTTGTTCAATTCACCACTTGTGCAATCAGCCCTGGGGGGTTCTGATGCCTCTCCTAAAGATTTTGGGGACTGACGTCTCTTCTCTTCCCCCAAACCTAAGTTACATAGCAGAATCACCACAGAGAGCGACAGAAGAAAAATTGCAGGCAGGAATGAAGGCAGGTAGAGGTAAAACATTTATTCATTTTATTTGTATTTGGTTGTTCTTCCTGGTTATTCCCCCAGCCATGGGAAGCAAACCAGGATCCTTGGGATGTATGGGATTGCACCAATTGAAGACCAAACCACTACTCCAGCAGGGAATCCATTTTTAAGAAGCATTACTTGGAATTTTCAAGAAGTCTCTGTCAGATCAGAGATTACTTTTGCCTAAATTGATTATGCCTATAGAACCATTCAAGTGTGTATTCAACTGGGACCGAAAACCAGACTTGATTACCGGATGAGTTGTCCCATCCCTCCTACATCCTTCAATCTTTATCACAGACTGACAGAACCACTGACCGAGGACAGAATTCCAGGACTTCAGCATGTAAGGGGTTTGGGGGAGACACAATTCAGTCCATAACAGATACCATGAGGAAGAAAAGGGAGAGCAATGGCTTCTCTGGATGATATACTTTGGATTAAACACTGGACTAGGCACATGCAGTCTTCACAGAAGGAAGGATTAGGGGAAACCCCATAGTCTCTTCATTAAAGGTGAAAGAACAGAGACCTGGAGAGTGACCATGCCCCACCCTCCCAGGTGGAAGTGAAAAGCATGTGGGCTGTGATTTTCTCACAGTTTGGCCCTGGTCCTCTGTAGGTGACAGCAATCAAAAGAACTGGACCACCTGCCAATCTGAGAGCTGGACCCTGGCACTTGGAGGCTCCTAGACCCTCTTCATCCTTGGAACATGCCACCTGACTTCCACACTCCTGAAATTGCTCCAAGGACACAGCATTGACAGAGTGCTGAGACCCTCTGCACAGTGCATAGAACTGAGCTCAGCTTAGGCTTCTATGCAAACTTTTACAATTCGGCATGTAAGCTCTGAAAACTACTCATCTTCTGATTGCCCGAGAAAAGCCTCTTAAGTAAGCTCCCTTGGTTATTAAAACTTCCAGAGGTCACAACACAACGGTCACCAAACCAACCTCTTTTCTAGCCATTTATAGCTCCCAACCAAAACCAATTTTTCAGAATTGCCAGTCAAAATTGTGACACTAATAGGACCAAGCTCTTAGAGGAGTTGTGGTGTGAGATGACCATGCAGAGCATTTAGCAAAGTGCTCACACCTGGCAAATAAGTAGTGATGGCTTTTCTCAACATAATGATTCCTTTTAAGCCTTAAAACTTTAAGTGGAAGGGGAAAAGGAAGTCTATCAAGTTGGTGGTTTTGTATCTACTTCTAGGTCCTTCTTCCAACACCAGGAAAAGGGACGGGGGATGTTTTCACACACATTAGCAGCCCTGGGAAGGAAGCATCATTTTCATCCCCAATGTAGAGATTGTTGGTCCTGCTGTTCCTAAAGCTGTGGGGAGTCCTGATGAAACTGAAAAAACCCAAGGCTTATTAGCTTATCCGAATGGACTCATCTAAATAGAAACTACTGCCAACATCTGTCGCTGCCTGTGTCCCAGCCCTTGCCTATCACAGGGCTGCAAATCCAGGCTGATGCAATTGGCGCTCACCTCCCTAGAAATGGTAGATCCCACTAGACTGCTCCCACCCAAAGAACATAGTCCCTACCCTCTGACCCACCTACAATCCTCCTTCATAATGTCGTTGGCCAAAGACTTTTGGTCTTGAAAGGTTCAACCTGCAGCTCCATTTCTGGAATAATCTCCCTTGAGGAATCTGTAAGATTGAGTTGAAACATGGGATCACTATTACACCTAAGAAGGATGCTGCTCTACTCAACATATTGGGATGCTCCTAACTAGTCTATGAGGAGACAGTCTGGTTGGTCCTGATTAACAGATGTGGAAACTGAGGCATTGAGAAGTTCAGTGACTTCAAGGTCACCCAGTCTCTAAGGGACAAATCTACATCAGATTGACTTCATCTTTCCAGAAATTTCTCTCTCTCTCTCTCTCTCTCTCTCTATATATATATAGATAGATAGATAGATAGATAGATAGATAGATAGATAGATAGAAATAGATATAGATAGATAGATAGATATCTCCAAATAATTTTACCAGTAAGGAAGCTGAGTATAGAATGGTCTGGTGACTTACTGAAGCCAGCAATCTAGCTCCCAGCCAGCAATCTAGCTCCCAACAAGGATCTGGGATCGAAAACTGTTCTTTTACATTTAACAGTCCTGTTGAGAGTCCTTTATTTATTCAACATAGATGAATTGAACTAAAATGTGGAAACAACCCAAGTGTCCATTGACAAATGGATAGGCAAAGGCATTACATACAGACTTAAAAAGGGAGAAAATTCTGACTTCTTCTGCAACGCAGATGGATATTGAGAATTTGAAGAATATTTGAGATTATGTAAGTGGAATAAGTGAGTCACCAAAGGACCAATATTGTAAGACTCCACTTGCATGAAGAAATGAGAGTAGTCACACTCAGAGACAGGAAGTCAGGTGGTGGTCATCAGGGGAGGGTGGAAGGGAGTGGTTTTCCTGAGGCTGCGGTGCTGACTTTGACAAGTTGAAAAGGACTATGGAGATGGGCAGTGATGAAGGCTGCATTTAATACCACTGAACTATACACTTGAAAGTGGTTAAGACAGCACATTTTATGTAATATGCATTTTACCACAATGAAAAAATGAGGAAAAGATAGACTGAGCTCCTGTTCTGCATCAACTAACCTTCTAGGCACTGACAATTCAGTGATACCCTTACCCTTCCAGTGGGGGTAGATTGATGATTAACAATAAACAAAAATAAATAATCCAGATACATGTTAAAAGGAAGTAAATATTAAAAGATGTTAAAATAGAAAAAAATGAAGTGAGTAAAGAAGTTTGGGCATGGCTGGGAGATGAGTCTGCAATTTCAAGTGACTGAGAAGGTGACATTTGAGCAAAGATGTGCAACAGGAGGAGGGAGGGGGCTGCGGGTGTCCCAAGCAGAGGGAAGGGAGTGTGGACACGGAGCCAGAACATCCTGGCTTGCCTGGGCCAAGGTGTTTACAAAATCAGAGAGAGAAGAAGGGAATGACAACAGAGAAGAACAGGAAACTGGGAGCCATTAGAGTCATGGAAAACTCTGGAGGAACTTGGCAGGCTCATCTGAGTATCATAGACATACTCAGTTGTGAATACGAGCCAGTCAGGTACTGTCATGAGCTATTTGGCTCAGATGGGACTGTGGAAACAGGTGTACCTGCCTCATTTGAATGGGGCAGCTTCTCCTCACTTTCACTGTAAATATCCACAAAGGAGAAGGCATACCTGATGTTGCCTGGTCTTCTGCTTTTTGACTGAAAGCAGGCACTGAAGTTTTCTCCTGTCTTATAATTTTCAACATATTAACAATAAATTCAATTTTGTCCACACACTACATCTCACCCTCCCCCAAATTCCTCTGAATACAGAATTGTGACAAACTGACCCATTATGAATTCTGCAATACATCATGTTGCCATGAGATCCTAAAATCATCAGATCTGTCCAACAGGTTTTGAGACACTAGCAAGAATGAGGTCATTGTCTTCATATTGGGACATGACATTTAATCCCTATCAGTGCAGTTACCCCCTTACGTTGCAATAGTCTGCACCTGTGTCCGTTTCCCTTATTAATTTGTGGTCTAGTCAAGGCTGGGGACTCTGCCTTCCTTGGTTTTAACCCCCTAGAAAAAGGCTACACATAATAAGTAATCATTTATTGAATAAAAACAACTTAAAAATAGCTCGTGTAGGTATTGAGAATGGAAAGAAAAACAAAAACAAAAATAAGATTTGAATTGTGTTAGAGGTTGACATTTAAGGAAGCTGTTTTCTTCTGTTTTCCAAACTCCCCATACAGTTATTATATTGATCCTATAATCACTAATGGAAAAAAACATTATAATAAAAAAATCAGTTGGTCTTCTAAGCCTTTCCTTTCATGGCTGCTTGCCTTGGGACACAGACCATGCTAGAGAGATTCACTTCAACATCCTACTCACTAGCCTCAAGCACATGCTCATACCAAGGAGTTTTCATCCAAATTATTTGCAATTTTATTTATTATTACATATGGGAATTCACATGATCTCACTGTATTATTGTATTATTAAAACATGATAGCCTCTCTCCACCAAAGAACCAATGTAGCTTATCCCAGACAATTCCCACTGAAATACCCAGGCTCTTTCTGAAAAAAGTTATATTTAATAAATGGGAGAGCTACTGCAAAAATGATAAACATGCAAAGAAGCAGGGTCTGGATGAAGGGACAAAAATAGATGACATGTGGCCTCCCAAATCCTGGTGGCTGGTCCATGCACCATGCCTAACAGGGAATACCAAATCTAATTCTAGAGTGGTAGGGGGAGCCAAGGCACAATGAAAGTCAAGGGATAATCAAACACTGGGGGCCAGATGCATGGTAAGTACACCAGTCCAAGCACGCTTGTCCATTGGGAAAATAATGTGATATGGGTAAGGTAATTGTAAATATTGTCTTAGTGGGCAAATGTCCTATGCCTGGGGTCCATGTGGACTCTGATGCAAGAACAGGAAACAGATGTGTTAGGTGGGGGAATTATCAGTCCCAACAAGAAGTCACTGTACTGAATATCTATCCTGTGGACTGAGTCAATAGAGTAGAGAAAATTGGAACCACCTTGACACGATGTATTCTGGAACATAAAAACCATTCCAATCCAGCTTCAGGGTCAAACTGAAGAGAAGAAACTTAAAGCCAAGTAAGAACTCAACCATCAGTTCTACTACAATCCAAAGCACTCCTTGACCCTTTTCCTCCACAGAGGGATGTCTTCTGGAAAGCATGGTTTGAACCCAATAAAGAAGAGGTTTCCAATTTGACTCCCCGTTCTTTGGGGGTGATGTTGTTCAGTAGAGGAGAACTAGAGCTTACCCGCCATTGAATGGGGAGAAGTTGGAGAACATACCGCCTCCTCTAGTTCTTCTCTCTGAGCCCGAGTTGGTCACATTTACCAAGAAACCAAACTACACGTGAGCAGTAACCAAATCTACTAGTAAATATTGCCCAATATGTGTCATGATCTCATCAACTGTATTGACTATTCAACCTCCCTTGGAGAAGAATAAAAAAGATGGGTGGAAGTTCCCGCTTATGCTTTTTCTTCAATGGCTAGAAGCATTGCAAAGTGTGTCCTTTTCTATGGAAACACAAAAATGAGGAGGAATATACCCAGTATGAATTTGATTTTATATTCTGTGCTTTTATATGAGAGCTCTCATAGATTGAGCTTTTGGGGGATCCTTTAGGTGGTCTTTCATATAGTCACTCATTTAATCTACCCAACAATCTTACAGGGTAACAAGGATGAGAATAGGCACAATAAGACCCCATTACGTAGCTGTATCATTAGAGTCAGTCTAAGAACCCAAAGGCATCACACAGAACATGTTCTGGGAAACTCTGTTCCAGATTTAATTCATGCATCTAGACACCACCCTTTATCCCTGTTGGACAAGTGAGGAACTTAAGTCTACCCCCAGGATTAAAAAAAAAAGCTGGGTCTATGAAACAGTCCTTTCTGAGACCACAGCCTGCTCCATTACACCATGAAAGGGCTGCTGAAAATAAGAGGTCATATAGGCCTTCAAGCCTTGTATCTGTGCATCTGATGGGCAGGTAGAGACTCACCAGAGAAGACCCCATTATTAAACTTGGCCCTTGAATGACAGGGATTTGAATTATGTGGGTCCATTTACACACAGACCTTTTTTTCTACCTATGGGTTCCATATGCACGGATTCAAACAACACTAGATTCAACCAATGTCAGATGATGGTTGGTTAAATCGTTCATGTGAAAACTGGAGACATACTTAAGGAACTTGGGCATTGAAGGTGGCAGTGGCTGTGGTGGTATGTTTAGAATGGTATGTCCTGAAACCAACTCCCCAGGATACCAAGGAGCAGCTAGTTACGTTCTGGTAGAGTCAAAAGTTCTACATGTAAGCAGCCATCAAAAAGGGAGAAATCCTGTCATTTGTAGCAACTTGGATGGACTGGGAGAGAATTATGGTCAATGAGATAAGCCAGAAGGAGAAAGATAGACATCATATGGTATCACTCATATGATGTGTATAGAGATTTAAAAAAAAATGATATAAATTAAACAATAATAGACTTTTAAAAAAGAGAGAACAAATTCAAACAATAGACTTTTAGTGGGGGGAAAAGGGCAAATCAAAGGATACAGGAAAAGATGGGTGAGGGATGGGAGAAAAGGAGGTAAAAGGGATTGACAGTAAATTGTGGTAAATCTAGTGCACTGTATACACATGTAAATTTGCTGTCCTGCATAGCTCAAATCGAGTTAATGTTAAAATTCAATATTCTTTCCATAAAATCAGTTTAAAAAGAGAAGAAAACAAATACTACATGGCATCACTTACAGGCAGAATCTAGAATAAAAAAGAAAGTAGATTTTAGAGAAATCGAATAGAAAGGTACCTACCAAGGGTTGAAGGGAGGAAATGGGGACAGGTAGGTCAAAGGGTACAGTTTCAGTTATAAGAAGAATTAAATTTGGGGAGCTCTAAAGTCCGGCTGGTGACTTTAGTTAGTATAGCAGAGAACTGCTGAGAGTAGATGTTAAGCATTCTTACCACTGGGACACACTGCATTGCCGATGTAAGGTGATGGATGTGTTAATTCTTTGATCTTGGTCATTACTCCACAATGGACTGTATGTGTTTCAAATAATAGGTGTGTGCCTCTTAAGTATATGCATCTGTATTTATCAATTATTCCTCAATCAACTTGGGGCTAAATAAGTGAAAAACCAAAGTTCTAAGTTATATGCAGATTTTCGATTCCAGGGGTGTCAGCACCCCTAGCTATGTGTAGTTCCAGGGTCAGCTGCAGCATTGAACCAGTGCCTTGTGACTCTGACTTGCTAATTCACCCAAAACTCCAGCAGAGGATGGGAACCGGAGACAAGAAGAAGGCAGAGGTTAATGTGCAGCTTACCTCTCTGGCCTGCAAGGTCTGAGCCTGCAGCTGGGGCTGTCACTGCATCCTTGACTGCACATTAAAAGCACTTGGGACACATTCTCTAACATTTTTTTGTTTTGTTTTAATTTTCAGTGTGATTGGTCAGTGCCTTGGCATAAAGGATTTTGTTTTGTTTTCGAGTCCCCCAGGTGAGTCTAATGTGTAGTAATGCTAGCGAAACCCTTGAGTGGGAAATGCACAGGAAACTGACAATTAGAATGAAAGTCTTCCCCTAAACTAACCTGTGTCTGAGACACCTGGGGCTTGACTGGGCAATGACACTTGAAATGGAAACACTCTGGCATTGCTTACAGAGTTTAATTTCAGCTCTGGATACTAATGCCATGTCTGTGAGGAGGGCTTTGGAAGGAAGCTAGGGGGAGGGTGAACATGAATGACGGGGCCATACAGATGGGACAAAATCAGCAATCCACTGCTCTTGTTTGGTAAACACACCCAGTGCTTAATGGTGCCTAATGGTGCCTGTAATTGATGTCTAAAGTTATTTAAAAGTAAATTTACTAGAAAATAATTAGCAATTTTATAGTTCACTACTTCCTAATTTTATGGATAAAATTTTTTTCAATGGTTTTATCTGGCACCACAATACAATGTGCGATGAAATCACTTTCCCAAAATGGAGTTAAACATCGCTCCCCTAAGAGACACGTACATTAAAAAAATTGTTTGATTGGCTATTTTCATCCACTAAAATGTAGATGTAGCTTTCCCTCCAACCCTTCACTCCCAGAATCTGCAATAAATTACCCTTAAACAACATCGAGGAAAAGTTGTAAGAAGGCGGTGAGAGGATGGCTTAGCTTTGACCTTGGGAGTTTTTAACCTTCATGGTGGATGTAGAGAACAAAGTTGTTTTCTCATTAGGTCAGATACATCTTTTCTTAATGAGCTTGTGGGAAATATTCACAACAACACACTAGCTTACCTCTCCCTCTCTCCACTCAGCTAGCCCAGACCTGCATGGAGAAATGGAACACTAGAAATGAACTTACTAAAGAGCTTACTAAATATTTACTGAAGAATTCACTTGGATTTCTTTTTCTGGAACCCTCTGCTCACAACCAAATAGATAAGTTCTGATGGTTTTTCAGTAGAGATAGAGGCTCTGGGTATCTCTTACAGACCTTCTGTAGGTGACAGTTTCCACATCAGTGTGATGGGGGAGATAGTCTCTCCCTTTCTTGCTACTATTATTACTTCTATTGTCGCCATTGCTATCAATGCACCACAGTACCAGCACCCTTGGGAACTTGTCAGAAATGCAGGGTGTCAGGCTTCACCTCACAACTACTGAAAGAGAACCTCTATGAATATAGATATCTGTAACTTAATAAATGATCAGATTCTTCTAAGGCATGTTTGGGTTTACAGGTCAATGCC
Organism: Solenodon paradoxus; assembly: GCA_004363575.1. Lineage (NCBI taxonomy): Eukaryota > Metazoa > Chordata > Mammalia > Eulipotyphla > Solenodontidae > Solenodon > Solenodon paradoxus. Next base: position 26,798 of record RJWH01002019.1, on the reverse strand, counting down.
TTACAGGGATACTCTGGGCAGAAAATGAGATTGACAAGTGAGAATCAGTTCCAGAAAGAAAAATAGAAGATGCTATCAAGATTCTGGGGATATTTGTTTCCCTTCATATTATTAAGTATAAATGTCACAAAAATTATGAGGCTTGAAAGCGTAGCTTATCAAACCTTTTAATCTGCGTTGTTAAATCCTAAACCCTTTAGAGGCAGACACATATCAGAAAAGAAGGTGATGTAAGAGTCTAAAATCTTGCAGGGATCTACTCACACCCTGCCTACATGAATTCCAATTCCATTTCAAAACAACAGAATTGTGAAGGCCAGACAAAATCATTCTACAAGTTGAATTTGATGGGCGGAATTATAATATGCACCATGTAAATGTTAGACTGAACAACAAAGCATTTTCTGACTATCCCTTGTGTGCTTTGATTTTTGCTATTATAAGAGTGAATGGCTTAAGAATCTAGTGAAGTCCAGTCATTTCCTCGAATTGCAGATTATTTGGGTCATTTTCCCAGGGTCTAATAAAGTTATCCTTAAAAAGATGTCAACATTTCCCTCCAGTTAGGAAAGTTTGTTAACTCTTTCTAGCCACAAAGCACACAGATCCAGAGAGTGGTCAGCTAGAGTAATGTTACCTATGGGCATCTTCCTAACACTATCCTTAGTGACATGAACTTCCCAGGAGGAGTAGCCACAATGTTTGAATGTAATGTATTGCTATAAAGACCATTTTAAAGGTGGAGGAAATCTGCAAATGGAATGGACCTTACCCAGAACGTTGAGTAATTGTCCTTTCAAGAAACTCCATTCTAGCAAAAATGACCGATAGCCTGTACATTCTGAGTGTCAGAAGTCCTTGGTCTATGTCCCTGCTCTTCCCACATGCTCCCCACGTAGCTATAAGATGCTCACTGCCTGGGGAGACAAGAAGGGAAAAAGAAACTAAACTGAGTGGGAAAACTTCCTCTGGGACAGATCACTTAACCTCTCTATCTTTTGTTTCTTTTCCTGTAGAATGGGAATCATAACCTAAATCAGAGTCAAGTGACATCGAGTCTGGGAAAACAATTTATACCCTGCAGCCTGCAAAGCTAAGCAGTGAACCCCATAGCTCATTTCTGTTGGTTCAGCAATAGCTCAGTAAATCTCTTCCTCTGGGGTCTCCACGGTGACAGAGGATGGCTGGCTACCACCCTGGGGAAATGTCCCATTATGTACTTGAGAAGAATATAAAATCCCCTCTCTGCTTTCCCAGTGAAGTCCAGAGATGCCGCATTTCGGAAAGTGTTCAGCTACATGCTGGGTTGGAATCCAGCCACTGCTCCCTGATATTATATGACCTTAAGTCCTCTGGGCTTAATTCCTCATTGATAACGTGGACAATATTAGTGCTACCTCATAAGGTTCTGGGCAAAATTGAGTAAGATAATCTACTAATGTACTGATATTTATTTCTGGGTAAACCTGTGCGTTCTTGCTGTGGGAAGTCCTGTTTAGGAACTTAGGGGAGATGATGATTCACACCAGAGTCTCTGCCCTACCAGGGCGGAGGTTCTAGGGAGGAGACAGAGCCCCGTGTTTGCTGTATTGTAATGATAGGTGCCAAGAGGTGTGATAGTGAAAATGTTGCAGGCTAGAACCTAAAGGAAGACATCCAGGGCACAGTGGTTGTGATTTTTAAGTGGGGTAGCCAGGGACGACCTCTACGAGATGAGGACATTTGAACAGAGGGAGATAAGTCATGTGGAATCTGACAGAAGGGTCCTTCTGGGCAGAGGGAGCTGTGCTTGGCACTTGGGAAGTGTTCAACAGATACTAACTTAAAATAAAAGAGATGTTCTGCAAAGTGATGGCATGGCATTTAGTCATATAGAAAGGCAAAATTCTTCCTTTTTTAAAGTAAATGCTATGGAATTGATGGAACAAAATAAATGGCTAAGTGGCATATGGACATTAGGTAATTCCCATGACACATCATCCTCAAGATAATTGGCAACTAGAAATAATGCCTATAAGTTAATGCTACATAAAATTACAAGAAACAGGGTGATGTGTACATTATGATTGAATTGATGGAGAAGCATTTCCTTCTGGGCTGAAAGTAGAAAAAATTATATAAGAAGCATTATATAATATTTCAAAAAATTTTTTAAAGGAAAGGTGCAGGCAAGAATAAAGGGGAATAGGCAGGCAGGCAGAAAAAGAGAGGAAGAAGAAGCACTTTTTTTCTATTTTTACTTAGTTCACATTGGTTGTTTCTACCCAGAACTGGGACTTAAACCCCAGGGTATGCAGGCTTGTGGTCCTTTGGATGTGACTGACCAACTGCTGTTCCACCAGGGCACACTTTAATTCTTTTTTTTTTTTTTTTTTTTTTA
>RJWH01002019.1:0-24318 GCA_004363575.1 Solenodon paradoxus | reverse complement strand
GTCCTTGGACTTCCTGCCAGCTTCCAGCCGTCTGCGCCACACAGGCACACCCAAAGGTGAGCTTCTTCTCTACAATGCTAAGAGACTACAAGAATCACTGAAATCAGAGGTCTTCAAAGTGTTCCAGGAGGAGAAATTTCCTGGACTATTTCCTTTACTCTTAACATGGTTTTCAGATGAAAAATTAGGCTCCCATCACAGTCTGGCCACATGTGCAGTGGAAATGTGAACATTTCCGCTAATTACTGTTCATCGTCTTAGCTCTTCAAGAGAGATCACTACGCTCGGTGGGTCTAGAAGCATCAACTGAGAAAGTAAGATTCAAAGAAGGTCAGAGGCTTGATTAAGGTTGAAGAGTAAATAAGTAATGGGGAAATGGGCTCAACTGAAGATTGAAGACTCTTTATTGGGTGCTCCTCTCATTCAGTAACATGCTTACTCATTTTTAAACTCTTCACCCATCCCTAGGTTCAATATTTGCTGCATCAACCCTAAAACAGGCATCAGCAAAACAAATAAATGAGACATCACTATCCCCAAAGAGCCCACAATAATGGGAAACAAGAAATCGGTGAGGAATCTGAAATAACATTGCAGAGGACCTAAAGGACTGAGGACAAGAACCAATCCAGTCAGGGAGTCATGGAAAGAACATTGCCATCAGGTCTTTCAGCATGTGTACTATTTTGCAGGAAATGAAAGGACTGGCAGAGGGAAGGCATCACAAATAAAAGGTACACAATAACTGAGTAGGAGTGATGACAAATCCCTGTGGCGAGAGTGTTGAGTATGGAGTCGTTGGCAGGAAGAGGTTGGAGGGGTAGTTTGGGGACAGATTGTAAAAATCCTTATGTGCTAAGCTGAGGAGTTTGGAATCTATCATGTCGGCAAAAGGGAGCCATGGAAAACATTTTATGGGTTCCTGGCATCTCCTTTTGGAACGGTTCTCCCCCCATTCAATAATTATGTTTCCCAAGTCATATGGGCAGGGCTGGCTCTACCTGTCCCCAGGTGAGATTTAAGGCAGATACTAAGAGTTCTTGAGCTCCTTGGCTATGGAGATTGGTTCCTGGGTGGCCATGTGACCCAGTTTTGATGGTGCTAGGAGGAAAATATGTGTTCTGTACAGTTGTTGATAATGGTGCAGGGTGGGCTGTGAGCCGCATAATGAGAGCATGTGAAAAGACTCTGAAAAGGATAAGAATCTTTTCATGTGACAAGAGATCCATGAAGGTAAAATACTGGAAGACAGAAGGGGTGAAAGAGAGGGGATTAAAGAAAAGAACTAACTTAATAATATAAATTAAGCTCCTAGAGACAATTATACCTTAAGTCAGTCCCCTACCGGAAATCTCAGTTACATTCATCAGTAAATTCCCTTCAGTCCTTAATGTTATTTGAGTTGTGCTGTCTGTCACTTCCAGTTAAAGAGGCAACAGACTAATATAGAAGTCACGAATAGAGTTAAAGGGATAATGTAATCAACTTCCCTTGTCAGTGATGCAGCCTGAGTTATAAATGAGCAGGGGACTAAACTAATGAAGGGGAGACGACTTCTGGAGAGACCTCAGAAGACCATGTAAGAGAAATGTAGAGGTCGAGTAGATGCATGTCTTATGCAATTATTTGCTAAATCGGATAGTCAGAGGCAGAGATGTTGAGAAGGAACTGAATTCTGGCTGTGTTTGCCTTTAAATTAGATGCAGGGTATATGAGAAAGAGAAGAGCAAAAATGATGGCTGGTTTTTGACTTAGAAAGACAAAGAGACATTTACTCAGATGGAGAGACATTGAGAGGAACAGGGTTGGGTGGGTTAGAACATCTGGAATTTAACTTGGATGTGTTAACACGAAGACAGCCTCTCTGTTCCAAAATGGACAAATCAAGATCATTTGATATAAAACCTGGAGTCCAAGCGTGAGATCTGCACTCCAAATTTGAGATTACTAGTCACTGACATAGAGGTTGGGGTTTCAAACCATGAGGATATGTGAGGTCAACTGTTGTAAATATAAAGGAAGAAAGACAGCCTTGGAGAGTGAGGAACAGCCAGTAGTGAGCTTGAGGAACAGCAGTGGTGTGAAGGGGAAACACAGAGGGTGTTGGGAAGAAAAGTTAAGACAGTGTTGCAGGCATGAAAGAGTGATCAGCTCTCTGAATAGTTCTCTACACTGAGCAGCATGAGTACACGATGACTCAGGAGATAGCAACTCATGTGACTCACAGCATCTGTCTTTAATGCAACATGGAGCCTTTGGGAGTTGGTTACCTTAACAGTGTTAGTGTACAGTCCAGTTAGTACTTAATAGGATTCCTATAACTTGCAATGTTATGTGTCTTGACCCTGTACTCAGGGAAGAAAGCCATCTATAGGTTTGAAGTGATATGTCAGCTTCCTGAAATTTGTGAGGTGCTGGGAGGAATCTGTAATCTCCATAAGTTTGTAGGTGCTGAAAAGGTACTGGCTCTGGAGAGGTATTGTGAGGTGTGGCTTTTTATGGTGCTAGAGGGTTAGCATTGAGAAGGAATGAGAAAAGGGCATTATAAAATAAAATTAGGGCAAGGTTCATATATGCCTTAGGCAAATTCTGTCCCTTCGAGGTAGGCTTGATCTAATGTTGGTTGATTTCATGATTGTAGTTAATGTCATGGGACCATGGTCATTTCCCCAGATCTGCTGTTATTGGTTCATTTGTTCTCTTTCTTGCCCTATAGAACCCAAGGGACTTACAGTTTAGGATGCTCTAATATGCAAAGAAGATCACACACAATTAAAATTTTCTCTAGCAATGAAAATGTTTCTTGTCTCACTTGACAAAAGGCTTTGAAGTAAGTAGTTGCAGGATTGCATGATTTTGCAGATCAATAATGCCAACCAAGAGTCAGGATCTTTTCATCAGTCCTGCTCTGACATTCTCCGTGTTGGCTGTTGGTCGCCCTCCTGGTCACAATATGACCGCATATTACAGCCGGCTGTCACAGTGAATCAGTCATCTTCTCATAACGGCTTTCAAAAGTAAGAAAAAGTGGATTCCCATTCTTTTATCATTGACCATTCTTCTTTTACCTTAAAGGAATGTATTTCTTAAAGTCTTGAGTTGAGCACTGTCCAGGTCCCACCGGCCTTAGGAGGAGGACATGTGCCCTGGAAACAGGGAATTAAATGAGCATCACTGCTTAGACTACTCATGATTCATTCCAGAAGGCTGAAGAAGTCCAGTATCTGAGCACATATTACCACCCATTAGCAGAGAGTAAGACCTGTGAACCAGGCAAAGGGGAGTAGATGGATGCTGGATAAACTGTCAACAATCTCTGTCATGGGGATGATGGTTATTAACAACATAGGGTTGGGAGCTAATTTATCACCCATTGTCGAAACCATGAAAGTGAATGAGACCAACAATATCCACAGAATGAGAAATGGAGCAAGGACGGTAACTTCCACCACTGGGGAAAAAAAAGAGGAGGAGGAGACTTTAATGGGGAGCTAGAAAGATAAAAGAGGTAGGAGACAGATGAGAGAAAGGAATGATATGGAAGATAAAACAGGCGTGTTTCATGGAACAAGTAGGTTACCACAGTGTCAAAGGCAGAAGAGACCTCTTAGATGAAGGCGGAAAATAACTCCAGATTGGCAATGGCCATATCACTAATGACCGCACTGAGCATTTCTTGAGAATGATGGGAGCAGATGACAAGACATAGGGATGGAAGAAGAGAAAAATAATGGAAAGAATACAGAGACGGTAGAATTTACTTTGCAAAACTTTAGCTAGGAAGATAGGATATAGTATGGTGCTTTGAAAAGTGCTATATAATTGTCCCTGCCCCTCACCACACCCCTTAAATGAATGATGGGATGATCCACTTTCAGCTGATTTTAAATATAAATCCAAGTCATAAGGAGGATAAATGACTAAACGTGTGTTTAAGAATAAGGGACCCAAAGCAAAATGAGAAAATGATGAGACATGAGGGGAGGAATGAAGGATTAATGTCATAGCTAGTAATTAAAGAAAAAAAACTATAGAAATGATAATAGCAAGTCTAGCGTCGTCTTTCTTTTTGCCGGCCCCTCTTTTAAACATGCAGCATCTCAGGCTTTCACACCCTCCTGGGAGGTGGGCACCATCACTCTCTCCATCTGATGGATAAGGGAGCACGAGTCCAGAGAGAAGCTGAAAATAAACAGCCTTTACTTTCTCCATGAAGACAATTTCCTTGACGTAAAGCACAAGGGGCAGGGAGCTGGGGAGAGAGAGAGAGCTTGAAAAAAGGTGGAACTCTCAGGAACAAATACAAGGGGCCAGGCAGAAGGAACTCCCCAGAGACAAATAAAAGGAATGAATAGCAGAAGTGAGTACCTAGCTGAGGTCAGAAACTAGAAATTTATAGAGACCTCAATTTGCATTCTCTGCCAAGAGCAGCGGCTCTGAATAAATGGACGATGGGATTCACCCTGGCTTGAGGACTGCTCTGCGAGCCTATGATTTAGACTCAGTCCTCGGCCGGCTGCCTATGGCATGAACAGTTCCCATTTTATTTCTTGCTTTCTGTTTCCCCTCAGCAGGATGATCAGGGGAATGAAAGTCCTTATTTCCAAAGCCTTTCCCCCAAGTATTCTCAGCAGCAGAGCCTCTCCCTTGGTACCATTGATAGGCAATCCGACTGGGATTCACACGAAGAATTCTTTTCTTCCCTAATGACAGAAAAGAGGGTATCACCTGTTCCATCACAAAGCCTTGCTTTTTGGTCATCAAAGCCACAGTGGAATCTGCAGCCATCATCTCAAATGCTACCTCCTCTTTCCTCTTGGGATAGAAGGAACCAAAGTGGTTGCTAAATATCACGTTTGTCGTGAGTTATCAGAAAGAACACATGCCACTTTTTTTTTTTAATACTATGTTTTATAGATTTCTGGCCATCCTCGGTCTTTTCTCATAATCTTAGAAATAATCTGATGCCAAAATCTAGCCCCTAAAGACATGTGCATTGAAGGGGACTATCCTTTGTGATAGAGACATTGGTATGATTCAGGTGCAAGTAAAGAGGTGGCAGAGGTGGACATGCCAAGAGAATTGGGGGTTCTTGACATATTTTAAGGGAAGAACAGTCCTTACGCCCAGCACAGAGCCATGTGAAGGCCATGTTGTCCCATTTTGCCACTGTGGACCCACATTAGAGGCAAGAAGTGAGCCCACAGGCTCTCAACCTTTTGAGAACTACAGTTTGTCCTTTTCCCAACCTGGTTTCAGCCTAATCCTTCAATTCCAGTGCATTTTACTTTCTTTTTTTCGCCAAGATATTTTGTTTCTTCCAAGTAGGGTGAGGCTTAAAAAGTAAGAAATTTTCAAAAAACTTAGTCTATCAGCTCTTAGGAATTCATGGAAAGAGATAGCCACTATCTTCTACAGTTCTACAATTTTAGAGAGCCCTTTAATAATCTAACTCCAGAAATAAAGATCTCCCGAGAAACCATCCTATGCATTCCTGCTGAGTTTCTCAGGTACCTTTTCAGGTCGGAAGGCATTTTTCCTCCTATACATGCTTCTGCAGGGTAGGTAATGGAGCTTGATGCTCACAAGCTTTCCTTAGCACCTCGCATACAGAAATATTTGCCAAAGAGTTATGAGATGCAATATAGGGAAGGGATTCCATTGCCTACTTGTTTTGCTTAGCAGCCATCACTGTCTATAACTTCCTTCTTTTGTCTAATTTGGTTGATTTTGCATAGTGTTAGTTGGCACTGGCCTCCTGGGGGCATTATCCTACTCCTTACCCAAAGCTAGACCTGGTCAATAGACTGGATGCAGAGCTGTCAAATAGCGGTGCAAATATATAGAGACTTCTCAAACACACACCCACACATGTTTGCACACATACGCACATACGTCTAGGTGAGATCTAGGTTTGTCCAAAGGTGTGCTTTTGCATAACTCTGGAATACTCTCAGGCCAGCATGGTTAAGATCTTACAAGGTGGAGCCACTGACTTTGGTCACGCCATTAAGAAAGGTTGGACTTGTCTTGGATGAGGCAAACTGGGGCACAGTCAGAATCAATCATAGACTCAACCCTTGCATCTTGAGAAAATCTCCCTGTTAGGCTTCTAGATTCCTGAGGCAGACAGATTAGATAATCTGTCATCTCTGTCAGAGGTGGTTTCTCTCAGTAGAGACAATGAGGTATGTGGGTGCTGAAAGATAAGAGTGAAGAACAAGAAAATAATTAGGGAAATAAGCTGTCCAGGAAAGATCCTTTCATCCAGGACAGCTGCTAGGAAGTACTTCCTGGAGCCAGTACCTAAACAGAGTGGTGTCTACTGCTTTTATTTTTGGGGGGAAGCAGGTTCATGATGCTTGAGACTGGCCAGAGCAAGAATTGTCAACTCTTATGAACAGCATGCCTCACATCCAATCCTATAGGCCTAGATGTCCCACAGATTTTAGAGTTGAAATCAAGGCCAGTTGGGTTATCACCAGGCAAGGCAGGGAAAGAGGGATGTGGGCTTGGGATGGAGTGGTGCTCAGGTACGGGATTGGGGGTGATAGTGGTTCAGGCCCTGCATCTGGCATGGGTGTAACAACCCTATTGGGGCACCCTGAACCCTTGTTGGACAATTTGGAGCTAGTTTGTTGGGTGTGTGCTTGCCCAAATTAACATTTACGAACTGATTGAAACTAGGACAGAATTTCAATGTGGGTGGGACCTGGGACAACGTTCCTAAACCTGGACAATTTCAATCAAATCAGGATGCACAGTGACCTTATATAAATTCCACAGTTATGTTAACAATAGGGTGTTATGGGTCCACTCAGAGGCAGAAATATGTTTAAATGGCCTTTCTGACCCCAACACACTGTTCTAGTTCGGGTCTGCTTGTAGCCTCAAGAATGGCTCCTGAAAGGTCATTACCCCCCAACTCCCCCATCTATTTTCAAATCACCCTTGTCCATGCTTCAACCTGATTAGATGAGATCAGCAATAACTGAACTTTCTTTGGCTTAGAGAAAAGATGATAAAAATAGCCTTTGAAATCATGTTTACTTGCTCTTCTTTAGGGCAGGCTGTATGGCATTTCTCTCCCACGATCTCCAGCACAGCCCACCCCCCCCATCGGGATTTGACTATGTTGCTGTGGAAATTTGAGTCCCTTCAATCCCTGAGGCGCTGCAGTCCCCATGTATAAAATAGCAAGGGTAGGACTTATCGATCATCCCTGACCTCAGGACAAGTTTATAGTCTCTTCTGATCTACCTGAAGATATGAGAGTAAGGTGCCTTAAGTGTTTTTATTTTAACTTTTATGGATTTTGGCACATTTTCAGGAAAGTTTAATTCCTGTTGGTTTGGTGTTCCCTTCTTAACATATGAATCAACAAGTAGCCAAGAGCTAAGGGAAGGGAGTTATCCTTTGATCTTGCTCTTCCTTGGACAAAACCAAGGAAGTCAGGGTCTCTGGAAGGGCTTATGAATGGCTTTGCTATACTCGCTTAGACAGTAGCTTCCCTGAGGGGAAAAGATTATCCTCAATGTCAAGACTGCTCTTAGGTAACTCCTCTTTGAATTATCCAGTCTTCCATTTTCGATGTATCTTTTATTTATTTAACTTTGTGCTTTAGCCTAACTCTGGAGCCTAAGAATTGTTTGATGACTTGGGATTAGTCACATGCTGCTGAGCGGTCTTTAACGTGCAGCACCCCGTGCCCCTCCCCTGCCCCTGTTGGTTATCACGCTTGCACCCCCTCATTTCATGCCTCCATGACATCCCGAGCAGCCTCACTTGGGACTTTCATTAGAATGTACCTGTTTCTTCCCAAATCCACCTTCCCCGCTAGGTATGGAGCCATATCAAGGTGTCTTTTCTCTCCTCGCATCTCTTTCAGTTACCTCTTGGACATTGTAAAATTTGTGGAATGAAAGTCTGAATAAACCATGACCAACCCCAGAGCAGCATCATTTTCCTGTATCCGGGACACCAGAGATTCTCACTCATTGGGGGACACACATTTCATACATCTTCTTGGCCTTTATTTCGTCCTGCCTGAATGCCAGATGATGAACTGTTATTACCTTGTCATATGAAATATTTCCCAGTATAAAAAAGTGGCTTCATGTATTGCTTAGATCTGGAAACTACATATCCTCACCCTCTTAAGAAGCTAGAAATCATATGAATTCATCTCCCTCATTCCAATTTATTATGGAGTCTGAACCACAAACCCTCTTTATTTCCAGAAATGTGTGAGATCTGCTCCTTCGCAGGTACCTGCCCTGGTTTTTAAACCTTCTCTGTCTTCCCTATGAAGTTTTTGAAGTCAGAAGAACTCCAGGCAGAATTCATAGCCTGAAACGTGAAAACATCACCCTTACTTCCATCTCAGAAGGACCTGTCTGCCCCAGTGTGAATGAGCCCTAGTGCCTTGTGTCTCTGAGAACCTGGAGTGGGGAGCAAGAGCCAGACTAGAGTGAGAACTTGCCTTTGTGCATGAGGGGACGGCGAGGGTTTTACCTTTGACGCCTGGTCTTCAGTAGCCCTTCTAAAATCAAGGAGGTTCACTTTCTCTTGACATTCTCATAATTGTTCAGTCTGAGGATAGCTATGCTCTTGGAAGACAATACAGGCATATTGCTTTTGGAAGAGATAGCAGGAACCGCCTCCCTTCGCCTCTTCCTCCTTCAATTTCTTCTTCATGATCATCACCATCAGCATTGCCATTGTCTTCACCATCATTACCACCAGCTCCACAGCCTCCTCCTCTTCCCCCCACCCCCCAGCCATCGTGTCCTTGAAGCACTTTCTTCTTTTCAGATACTTTCCCCTCTAGCAACTCATTTTGACCATCACACACAGTCTGGGTGGTAGGTGGGATAGGGATGAAACAGACTCATTTTGGATGAAAGCGATGGTTCAGAGGGTAATGCTGCGGGTCCACAATGCAGATAGAGGCCTCGCCAAAACCCAGCTGCACTGACAGCAGTGAGACAGGTGCTTGCTTTGGGGAACAAGAAGGTTGAGGGTGGGCAGGTGGGAAGGGACTGGAAAGATAAGACACTGGAAGAAACAAGAAGGGGAGGTTTTGAAGGCATGGGCTCAGCACAGGACCCCTAAGACCCCAGGGCCTAGCTGGCTACAGATACTGAAATAAAAATTGCATTTAAGAACTCGTGAGGTGACAAGGAATTCCTGGTGAACGGTCTCTGCTTTACTCCTCTGAAGTCACGGCTTGCACAGGCGGCCGGAAGACAAACACGGCTGCAAGATGTTTGTGGTCTGATTGCCACTGTGTCTGGAACTGCGGGGTCGGGGCTTCCTTGCAGCTCAGGTACAGGGTGACGTGGCCAGGGAGACGAAGATGGGAGCCCTGACAGCGGCTATCTGGAAGGACAAATTCTCCTTTTCTCCTCTGTAAACCACATGCAGCAGGCTTTCCGGAGCTGTGACTCACCCATTCAAAGGCAGGGAGGGGAAGAGAAAGTGAAATATAATTTATGCTTTGTTAATTGAAATCAAATACAGAATTCAGTCTCCCGTGAGTTGTAATGCACGTGTTTAAATAGGGCAGAAGTATTATTAACCCCACTCTAGTTTAGCAGGTTGACTTAGCTTTCCTGGATAGAAAGTAATTCCTTTGTCAAGTTTCCACATGGAAGAAGGGGACGTGGCTTAGTGGCTCACTCCGAGTCACAGGGCTCGAGTTGGAGTAGACACTGCAGAAATAGTACTTAAACACACCAGGTTTGTATTTCTCCGCAGACCCCTGAGCTTTCAACCATGTCGCCAAACAGAGCCTTAAAATAAAATCCTCAAGATCCCCAGGCTTAGGCCTCTGCCTTATTTCTCCTGAGCATTCAGGCTAGTGTTATATTTAAGAGTGCATAAGTACTTTAAGTGGAGGGTGTGTTTCCTACTTTCGATTTCCAGGAGAGAATGGCTGACCATCATATGTTTTAAAAAAATCACCATCTTAAAAAAAATGAATTGGTCATACTTATGTGTGGACACATCTGTGCTAGATTTATTTTTCAGCTGCACTTACAGTCTTGAGGTTCTGGGTTCATGGGGACTGGTAGACAGACAGAAAATGGAGAACAGAGGTGGTCGATGGGCTGTTACTGTGTCCACTCAGGATAAAAGGGATGAGCATAGGGTAGGAATGGTCATCCTGGGCTGGCAGGAAGAGTCCTTTAAACTTTCCTTTAAGCAGATGGTCCGTTGACTGAGTTCTAAGATCACCCCTTACCTAGTTACATTGAACTTGAGACCATAAAACCCTGAGGGTCACCTCTCTTGGAAGAGACCATCGCAAAGCCATGAGGATAGGAGGGAGGATGAGAGGGCCAAAAAATTACATGGGTAATTACACAGGTAAGATGTCCCCCCAATTGTTCTCAATCCCTGCTTCCATAAGGACATTTTTGATAGGGCTGAGGACTGGGTCTCACCCAAAAATTCTGATTCAACACAAAGCCTGGATGGTTGCGGAAGCTACACTTGAAAAGTTCCATCACTAAGCTGATGTGTGACTGGACTCATTCCTTGTTCTGCTTAGAAAGCCAGGTGCTAAATCAGTCAGGTGCATGAGCATGCATTTTCTCCCTTCAAATAGGGGTAGGTGTGTGTGTGTGTGTGTGTGTGCGCACGCGCGTGTGTGTTTAACTCTACTTTTTCTTTGGTAGTGAAGGCATAAGTGTTGCTCAATTACCATTTCCTAATCTGGAAAAAAATTGTAAGATTGCTTCTGAGTCTGAGTCTACTCCTTATCAGGATTAATTGGTGAAGATGGAGAAAGTTGCCTCCCGTACAGAAGCCCCTTCCTTTGTGCTATTTCCAGAATTATACTGCCCTGCAGACAAGAGCCCCTGGAAGATTCTCTATTCTGAGCCTTTCTTACCATCCCCGAGAAGGGCTATTTCCCAAATTCCAGGGTAGAGATGGGGACAGAGGTGACCCACACAAACACACCATCAGAATTCATTAATCAGGTTGCATTAAGCTTTATAACAACACAGTTTTCATTTAGCAGGAGAAATGACAGTTTAATAACAGCTGAACAGATTGAACACCCCCCCCCCCCATCATACATATTTCCAATTTTACTAGCGCAGTTCCTGCATTTGGAGATCTGTGAACAAGTGCTTTATGTCAGATGCTGCCTTGTCATCGGGTTGAACTCACAGGAAGGGACATTTGACTCAGCAGCCCTTGATGGGGGTGCCCGGACAGCCCTGGTCTGCCCCCCTGCCACAAACATGGAGTCAGCCTGCTATTACTGCCCTAGTTGTGTCACCTTGGGATAGAGCAGGTGAAGCACGAGATGAGCATGACGGGAAGAAAGTGGAGCACACAGAAGAAGGGTGCTGGATTCCCTGTGGGTTGCAATGGCTAGGGTCATCCATAATGAAAGACATACCACCTTCCTGGGCCTTCTTGCTTTGGGGACCTTCTGGGACAGAGGTCTCCCCAAAATCAGGTCTTAAGAGCCTGGTTGGTGTCACCTGCGGTGAGGGCCTTCCAGTAGAGAGACCTCCCACTACGATGACTGGCTTTCTTTCCTGCTCCCTGACCTGACATTTTACCAACTTCAGGGCTCTGGACTCGGCTGCACTCACACTGCTGCGATGAGAACAGCCCTGACTGGACCTCCAGGGTGTAGGCTAAACTTCTCCACAATCCAAGATACTCGGAAAGAGGGGGACCCAAGCCCTCCTTGGAGGGCTCTTAGAAAGAAGGCTTCCTGGGGTGTCAGCTTTTATTTCTCTAGTTTTGGTGAGGAACGTGCATGCCTCTGCCTTCATAAGGTGAGGAGGGAGGAAGTCAAAGATGGGTGAGATGAGACCTTCTAGGAGAAGGCGAGAGATGCCTTAGAGGGAGGACTTTGCTCCTTAGGAATCCTGGAGCACTCTGGAGAGATGTCAAAGCAGGCTGAGTATCACAAGGCCCGGTACCCAATCCAGGCTAGACCTCAGGCATCCCAGAGTGATAGCCCCCCAAAGGTAGACCTTCCTCTTTTATTCCCCAATCACTTGAAACAAACATTCATGGCACTGTCTCTGACCTCGACAGTCATTTATCCTGTCTTCAGATTCTATTAACAGAAGACAAGAATGAGCGTTGGCTCCTGATGGCCATCTGGTCCACCAGATGTTGATGCCCGGGTCAACCTGGTTCTTCCATGAGGATGCCATGGGATCCATGCCTTTGCCTAAGCCTACAGCATGGCCACAGCAATCCTGACCGGTCAAAGGAGCAGATCTACTGGGCTCTCCAGCCAGGCTGAGGCTGCAAACCCTGGGGATTCAGGACTCAGATGAGGAACCTCCTTCGCTATCCGCTAGCCTTCCCGCCACATCTCTAGCCTCATTTGTCACCCTCTTCCTGTTCCCACTGGAAATCTTGACCAGTCATTTGGTAAAACATCATGTTGAAGGGTTTGTAGAATTTCCGCAGTCTGTGGATCACATCCGGGTCGATGCGGGGATGAGTCCGGCCTTTGCTCTTGCCTAGGCACCTTGGGGCGCTGCTGTCTTCTGGCTTCTTTAGGCAAGGGAATCCCTTGGTTTTGTTGAAATAGAAATGTTTCTCAGTCACAACACGTTTCAGGCCTAGAAAATCCTGGACTTTGGCCATTTCCCCAGCGGGGTCCACTATGAGTCGCTCTCCACTGACAAAGAGGATCTGAGAGAGGGGGAAATACTGGAGCCAGCTTTCCAGGTGCAAAGCATATATCCCGATGCGGATGGCGCTCCAAGAGGCGTCGATCAGCCCTAGGGTCCGGTTTTTGAAGGCCAGCACCTCGAAAGTGGGGATCTCGGGCTTCTTCGACAGAGTTTGGGTGTAGTCGGAGATGGCCCTGGTCACGGGGTTTCTCACCACCACAATCAGCTTGATGTCTTTGGCCATAGAGTGGATGCGCTTGGGGGCCTCGTTTGTCACGAAGTAACTCGGAGTCTTCTCCATGGTTATCTGTCCATCCAAAGTTTTTGGCATCACATTTCTGGAAAGAGGGAAGAAACAGAGAGTGGTTATTCCTCTCCAGAAATATTTCACCTGCTGGTATCAGATGTGTGAGATAAGAAATATCCCAGTGGGGAGCTAGTCACTGGTACACACTTGGAAGTTCTTTTCACCTGTATGGTCTCACCGGAGATCTGACTACTGGAGTGTCCGAAAAGGCAGCCTACGGTTTATGCTTTCATTCTTGGGAAACAAGCCTGGGTGTAAACTGCAGCTCTATCTTTTACCAGCTATGTTTCACCCAGATGTGCTCTTAATTTCTCTGTGCATTAGCTTTATAATCTCTGAAATGGAGATAATGAGGGCTCCTACTTCACAGTGTAGTATTAGGATTAAGAGAGATAATGCCTGTGAAGCATTTAGCACAGAATCTGGCGGGTCTAAGACCTTAGTAAATCAAAGTTATTGTCGTAGTGCTTTCAGCAAACGTGTGAGCTCAACAAGGCCTCTAAGATTTCTAGTCCAGGGGCTGGCAAATTACTGCCTGCCTCCTGTGCTTATGTCGCCTGCAGCTATTAGTGGGGTTTAATCTTTAAATGTTAGAAAAATAAAACCCAAATGATAGTGATAATATTTTGCAACACAAGAAAATTACACAAATTTCAAAGCACACTAATCACCTTTTCTTGGAACACAGCTACACTCATTCCTTTATGGATCATCTACGGCTGCTTGGACATCACACAGCACCGTGGAGAGTAGTTACAACAGAGAGTCTGTCACACAATGTGGGCATGTTTATTTACTCTCTGATCCTTTAGAGAGAGTTGGCCAATCCCTGACCCCATCCAAAGGCATCTCTGTGCAAACGAGGAAACTGAAGTCCCGAGACAGGGAATGGACATGCGATTCAGACAAGCATTGTGACCTCAGCTAGTTGAATCGCACCCGTGGCCTCATTATCCTCACTGGTAAAATCCTAACATTTTCTCCCACTTGGGTGGAGACTCCCATGGCAGAGAGTGTGGAAGCATCTAGCATAGGTCAGGCTCAATTTGTGGCAAAGCGACCCAGTGATGACAGATCTACCCTAGAGTCACATCTGTTGTTTTCTCTGCCAAGTTTCCTTTGTGAGACCCATCCCTCCATCCCTGTTCACCTTCAGTGACCTTGTCTCCTTGAGCTTCATGATATTAAAGTTGAAAGCTATTTGTCCCTTAATCCCAAGGTGTCAGTCCTCTGGGTGATCAAATGAGATTCAAGATTCTATTATACAGTCAATTGACCATAGGAATATGCAGACCGAAGTTAATTGCCGATAAGCCTGTTCAATACCTTTCGGTATGGCAGGCCATCTGCCACCCTGTGCGCCATTAAGTCTCTTCACTTGCACCAAAGTGGTACATTTAGGATTACACAAGACCTCTTTGTTATGATGACATGCTTTTAAATGTCTCAGCTAATAAAACTTAATACAGACAAAGATCCCTTAGCTTCTTCTACCATAATTAAATTTATTTACTATGGCGTGTGTGGAGCAAGAATGACTTTTCTTTTATCTTTAATTCACATGCTTTGTCAATAATTAATTGCTACTGGGTTTTGAGCTTTCTCAGCAAGCACTTTTATTAAGGCAAGAAGAATTTGCCCGGTAGAGAAATTCACAGAGCTGGTGGTGGCTCGATGATGATGGTTGGCAGCAAAGCAAGAGCCTTGGTCACAGGTAAACTTGCTCACCTGGGACCAATGTATTCTGCAAAGTGTTTTGATTGCCTTCATGTTTGTGTGCCTATGTGGCTCTCATCAGATTTAATTGTCTCCGTTGGAGGAATAGGCTAAGGAACATAGTCTTTCAGAGTCAAATGATTTAAGAGTTCTAACGACCCATGTCACCTCTGTGAAGTGACTGCACCCATTTTGAATTTTAATATTCTCATCAAAAAACACATTAATAAGAGTCCTTTGCTTGTAAGGTTAAATGTGATAACACAGGGTATATCACTTAAGAGAGTGCCCAACCAATGCCAGAATATTTTTGTAACAGAAGACTGGTGCACAGTCTCCTAAGAGAAGGGCAAGAAAAAATGATTTACATTTGATTGCATGGAAAAGTTGAACAACATGGGAATGAAGGGACTGATCTAGAAAAAAAAATCTTGTAATTCAAGATCATAATACCAATGACTTCTGGATCTGGAAGCTGGTGAACAGTGTGGACATGACGATTAGTTAGTTCACCCTGAGTTTAAGGAACATGTTGATTTCTTCTTCCATTTCGGCTGAAGAGCTAAGTTCCTTTATTCCCCATGGAACTCACAGCATCTGATGAAAATACTAGATATATGTTGGTGCAAAAAAACCTGGAAATTATTTTTACATGGCCCTTTCTAGAGCTTCATCCCTCAGATGTGTTTTTGCTTGTTTATTTCATGGCATTTCTCTTAGCACAGGGGCGGTAATTAGGCTCTTGTTCACTCTAGATTGTCAGCTTCTTAGACCTCAGTGCTTGCTTTACACCAGGTCCTGTTGAAATTCATCTCCTTCACTTCTACTAATTGCTACATCTGTCAAGGCTTTGTGGATCTCAAGTCTTTCATTTAAAGCATCTGGGATGAAATGGTTCCCAATCTACATAGAATCCAGTGTATGTCAGAGAGCAAGTGGGTGCTGTCCTGAGCTCAGTGGTTGGTGCAGAAGAGAACCAGGGGAGGGTACTGGAGAAGCACCGGAGAAGACAGAGGGGAGCAGAGGAGGCTAAATGGCTTCAATCACCATGTTACGGATGAATGAAGTCATAGAATTTAGGAGAGTTCCTGTCTTTGGGACACATAGAGAAAGATCACCTCATTGAGGCACAAGTGTCGTGGCAGAAGTTACTCTAGATATTTTTTGTCAGTAAGAAGATACCCAGTAGCTGCTCAAAATCTATGAAATAGCAGTTCCCCTGTGCCCCAAATGATTCCAAATCAATCATATTCATTCATGTACCTGTTCCATAAATGCTCACTGGCAATCTAATAGTGAAGAAAATAGAGACAGTCCCTTCCTTCACCCAGCATCCAATCTCACTATGACATAAATGCAGAACTATTGCTAAATCACCATTTTAAATCAAGAGACCCCAAGTACATTATTATCCCAGTTTTACAGAGAAAGAAGTAGACTCAGCACCTAAAGATATGTTTTAAAGTCTCACTGAATGTATATATCCTTGATTTATAAACTCAACGCCCAAGCAAGAGATACTCAACACCCATATCAGTGCCGAATCCCAGTTCCTGGTAAATGCTAGGTGTTCCATAAATATCTCTTGAATGAATGGGTGAATGGCGACCATCAGTTTCCTGTTATGAGGCTAACCCACTATGGTGGGTTTTGTTGTCCTCATCGGCTTTTTCTCTGACCCATTCCTACACCTGTCCTAGTCTCCCTTTTTCTGTAAAACTAGAGGTATCAGTTCTCCTGTGAAGAGCAAGCCCTCCCAACATGGCTTTGGGTTTTATCTTCCTCCACCTTCTCAGGAATGTTTCTTACCCATGTCCCAATCTCTCTCCTGGTTTTAAGTAAGTTTTCAACTAGATGTGACATTTGGACAAGGCCAGCTTCTTGCATCAAGGTGTGCCTGAGGAATGCAAAGAGGCCCAGTCATGCGAGAGGGCAGTGAGAAAGAAAAGCAGGTGAGTGTAGTGAGCAGGGAACAGACCCTGGAGTGTCATACAGACCTACTACATGTGATGAGAATCTACTGAAGGAAACTGAAATCATGACTTACATTTAAGAGGTTTATTCTGGTTGCTTTACTGTGAAATATTAGGTCCCCTGGAAGGCTGGGGGCCCTTCCTGGTTTGGAAAGCATGGGAAGAATGGCTCAGAAACGCTCTGAGTACACGAAAGATTTATTGGAAGCTCACAGCAGGCTGGTGCCCTAAAGAAATGCACCAGCCCCATGACCTGGGGCTGTAAGGTTTTATAAGGGGTCTACTCCAGGTGTGGCTGTGTGGTCCCACACAGCTGGGTCTTTGTCACCTGGAATATACACACACTTCTTCGAGACCAGCTGTCCATGGTGAATAATGGAGTGCAGAGGTCAGGATGTTCAACTAGAATGACTGGTTGAAATGCTGAGGTCAAGGTGTGGTGACCTCTCAGCCGCCAGGACCAAGTTTGTTAAGACAAAGGCACATATTACACTTTTGTGCAAGATGGCATTTTTAATACAAAAATGGCATCTGTTTGGCTATTCTAACAAGAACAGACTGGAGTATGCAAAAGTAGAAAAAAGGCAGCCTGTTAAGAGGGCACTTAAGCAGACGAGAGTAATGGGGTGGCAGGGATACAGTCGTTGAGGGCAAAAGGGTAAGAAGTGCTCTGAACTGGGATGCATTTCCAGAGCCAGGCCAACCATCCTTGATGCTGGGTGGTGTGCAAAAGAAAGCGCGGTCTCCTAGATGACTTGAAGATTGGTAGCCTGAGCGAAGGGTTAAATGGAGAGAAAACTGGGAAAGAAGCGAGTTTCACAGGGGAGCTAGCACTATGATTTTGGACTTATAATAAGGCGTATCAGTCACATGCCTAAGTGGAGGTATTGCATAGCTACCTTGATACAGGAATGTGAGATCTAGGGGAGACTCAAGTCAGAGGTGGACATTTATGTCATGTGTTCACAGCCCACCTGGCCGGGCCAGGGAGAAAGAGTCTCACTCCCTGTCTTCGCCAGTAGACGAGGGAACCTGCTCTTTGCCGGCATGGGGAGTCCTCCTGAACAGGAATGATTTGTAGATCATGCAAGTGCCAAAGGACGTTTTTCCAATCCCATTACAAAGATGTTCATTAACTCCTTGTAACTCTCAGAGTCCTGGTTAATTACTATCTTACAACACTAATGTCATGATTTCTCCCCATGCCTTTCATGGCTGGTCTCAGGTTCCTCAAGGCCACAGGCCATGCTCCATCCCCTTTGGTCTCCCCAGCGCCAGACACAATGCTTGCCACGTGGTAACTGTCCTGTAACTCTTTGGGGTGACCGGATGGATAAACAAGTGCATGATCCCAGGACGGCAGGGGAACTGGCTGGTGTTCCATGCTGGGGGTTGGGCACGTGTGAGTTCCATGCCCTCCAGGCACTTCAGTGTGGACCATATGGTGAGAAAACACTGCATCTGGGCTTGGAACAGCTCGTTAACAGTGTCTGGGGCGCTCAGAGCAGCCGTGATAGCAGCGTCGCACACAGTCCTGAAGCGTGAAGCAGTCCGCAGGATCCCACAGCTGCTCTCGCAGCCCCCAGCGTGTCTGAGACGTGGTCTGACTCACTCCCCGGCTCCCACGGCGTCGGGAGGGACCTACGGCCCCACCCAAGGCAGGTCAGGGTCTGGGGACTCAGGGGAAACAAGCAGAGCAATCGCTATCACAGAGTTGTCACAGTGTGTAGATGATGACGACGGCTCCCACAGACCGGGGACGGGTGCTCGCTGTGCTTTGTTCTGAGGTCAAGAGTTCAAGGCCCGCCACCAGAAGATCTGCTCTAAGCACTTCAAGACACTGGTTTCTACCACTTCGTTCAGAGCACAGCCTCCAGACTTACTGAGTTTGCATCTACTTATGAGCTTAGCGACCTATGGAAAACTACTTAACTCAAGTGATTTGTGTCTCTTGTTGTATTACCTGGAAGACAGGCATCATATTCATATAATCCTATAGGAATTTTATGGAGAGTTAATATCCAAAAGAGTACGCCCCCCCCCATCTGAAAGCTCTCAATACCGTAGCTGTGATTTTTAAAACAATTCTCTTAAGGTAGTACACGTATGCCCGCCCACTTTAGAGATCAGGAAACTGAGGCCCAGTGGAATTGATTCGTTTCTCCAAAAGTCGCGAGAGGGGGAGGTGAAATTCATTCCCAGGTCTGTCTTGCCCCGTCTCTGAGTTATTGCCTGACAAAGCTTGATCGAACTACAGAAGCTCAGAAACGTGACACACCTGGTCCAAGGTCACCCTGCTGGGAGGTGGCAAAGCTGCATTTTAAAATGAGACTCAGTATGTGTGTTGTAAAGGTGGGCTGTCATCGACTTACCACTGGGAGTTATGGAAACCCAGGCCAGAATCCCCAGAAATTCTTGCTCGACGAAGCTACATCGTTCAATTTGTACGATGTCTCTCCGGGGTCTCCTCAATTGAAGCAAATGGACACCATCATGAATGCCAAGGGAGAAAGCAATCACCCAAGTCAGATATAAGTGCCCATGCTCTCTGGAAGGGTCAGCAGCACTGCTTGCCTTTGGTTTGCCTGAATCACATGTACATGGGCACCTCACATTTTCCCAAATGCATTATCCAGCAGAATAAATGGCGCATAAATTAGTAATATTTCCTGAGCCCTCCTGATGAACTGTACTCCAAGAGAATGGTGGTTTGAGCCAGGGCATGGGGCAGGCCATTTCCTCTGCATGGAGGAAAGAAATTCACTTTGAAATTCGTGGAATACCTGCTACTGGCCGAGCCTCAAGCAGCAGTTTCTTCTGTTCTCCTGGATAAATCTCTCAAGTCCCATAGGGTTCACTGAGGCCCTGATAGATAGAGACGTGGGAACTGAGGGTCAGAGAGACAATGAGCCGTGTCCAAGGACACTTAGCCTGGACATGACCTCACCCAATTCTGCTGGCAAGTTGACTGGGCTTTTTAAGCCCAAACGCATGCATGAGATTTCCTGAAAGTGAAAAGTCAAGTCATTTGGAGTCTACACATTTTTATATAAAGGCCCTAGAGCCACGGGGCTCTCAGCCACACTGAAGCTGAGAACGGATCCTGAGTGACAGATGACTTAAGAATGAACTGATTTTAGAACCTGGTCTTTGTCATTCCGGACCTGTACGATGGAAAGGCTCTGTTCGTCCTCATCCCTCAGGAGAAGGCTGGGGCTTCTTATGCACCAGGCATAAGGTACAGATTCATGATACAACATACCTGCCCTTTAATGGAAGGTAAGCTCTTCAAAGAAAAGGTCTGGGTGTCTCATCTGGTAGAGTGGCCTGTGGCTCACATGGGACACCTTTTTCGTGGGTGGAGGTCTCTTTTCAAACAAAACCCTGTCTTTCAAGACTCCAGGCATTCCCATAGGTCTACAACAAAGAGGAGGCGGGAAGGCAATCAAGCTCACTACAGAAGAGAGGGAAGGGGGAAGAGAAGAGAAGCAAGAATGGGGGGATTAGAAGGGATACTGTAGAAATAAACACACGAGGAAGCAAAGTAAGGAGTGAGGAAGGAGAAGAAGGATGTGGGCTTTTGAAAATATGCAAAGAATTTCAACAACTGAAAAAGAATAAGGAAAGAATTCTAGTGTTAAATGACACAGGACCACCAGTGGGAGAGAGCAGCAGGGCTCAGTCGTGTTTGTTTTAAAGTCAGTACCAGGCAGGTGAATATTAGGATTAGAAGGTATTTTAGGATTAGAAGGTTCATGAAGGTCTTTGTCAGAGATATTTCAAGGAGGGGGTAGGAATATTTGCCCCATTATGAAAGCAGAGACGGTAGATACTCATTATTTCCCCCTGTCATCAATGAATAAACAAGCTTAGAGAAGTTAAGTGCTTTGTCCAAGGTCACATAGCTCATCTCTGTGGCAGAGCTGGGGTTTGAAACCACGCATTACGGCCCTTGAATATGACAAAGGGGAGGAAGGTCCAGGGCAGACGTGGAGGTCGCAGAACAGTGAGAATAGCCAGGCCCTTACTCACATATTTTTGGGTCTGGTCCCAAAGACAGCCTGGTCTGGTAGACTCAGGGTAAAACACCATCTCTGAAGCTCGGAAGAGGACTCAGATGTCCCGAACATATCCAATTATCCATGAAAGGTAAAGAAGGGCCAGTTCAACCTGTCCCAGAGGGCTGAATTCCTCCACCTGTTCCTTCACCCATCCCCTGAACCGATTTCCATATTGACCTCGCACTACATATTTGCCCCTTTATGGCATCTAAGTTTCGGAGCCAACTTCACTTGTCTAAGTGATTGTGAATTTATTAAATTTTATATTTTATATATGTCAGAACGATGCATAATTATTTGTATTTTGGAACAGGAGACAATCAAGCTCACTACATGAAGACAAAATTTAACCAAAAGGAAAAAGATTTGACACCTGGAGTGTGCCAGGCATTAAGGTCAAGATCTGGCTCTGAAGAACTTGACATTTTCTGAAACAGTCTCAAGAGTTTAAGAAGTCGAAGTTCTTCTCTCCAGATTCACAGAGGTCTATGGGCTCGGGCTGGGCATCCCTGGCTGAGGCTGGCTTGAGCCCAGAGCCCACCAGCTATTCCTTCAGATGATGGCCAAGTGCAGACTAGTCCTGACAAAGGGGCGTGGCTAAGAGCTTAACTTCAGGACTTGGTTCCATCTCTGAACCACACTGGCTTTGCACACACATTTCAGGTCTTTGATCCTGAGCTCCGTCAGACACTGAAAGGGGATAATAACATCTACTCATTCACAAGAAACAGTATCAGGCATCCTGGCACAGAACAAGTATTGGCAAAACTCCCCTCTTGTTATCAACTCTTAGAAAATAATGCCGCACATGACAGGGATGAGCAAATCTACCTGTGAACAAGTGAAGGAGAGTAGCCCTGCTCATTATGTGAATCCATAGGACTCCCCACAACTACCTAATGCAGGCACCCCTCTGCAGAGGATGCCCTGGGTTCATAGAAGTCCACCTGCCAGTGAGCACTGGCACAGCCCACTGCCACAGCACCACACAGCTGGGGTCTGGCATCGAGTCTAGAGAATAATGACCTATCTCTTTCTCCTCATCACTGTGATGGTCCCCAGCCTTTGGGAAGCCTCTCTGCTGGGCAGAGCCTGGCCACTTTCTGGGGCCCATGCTTCACATTATAAAAAATAGTAAGTGCTTTTATTTCTCCCTGTCCTCCCTGACTTTCCCCACAGCCATCAGCTGTCCTCGGGGCCAGGAGACCATCGTACAACAGAAGTTAACTTGTTCGTATAGTTTGATTTAGAAAACACATGTGGATAGGCAGCAACTCTGGCTCCAACTATCCTTTCAAATGAACTTGGGGTTGAGTCATCACCATTGAATCTACATATGTGAAAGGCTGACATGTATGGGTACACAGGTGCTTGTGTGGATCTTTATTCATTTAGTTTGCACTTACTGCCTAGTATCTGCAGGAGTGCAGAAGCCCCTTGCCATCTGTCTCAAGTGCACAGGCTGGGGGTGGGCATAGTTCTGCAGTCTAAACCACCCCCAGCCTCTAACCTAGCTTTCATCAGTGTTCCCTGGTTCAGCAATGTGTCCACCCCTCTGGCTTTGTTATGGAACCATCTCACTCCAACAATCTGAAGACAGGAGGACACTCCCTGACTCTGAATGACCGAGATTATGGCAGACACATCACCTGACTCTGGCTGAGAATTCCACCAGGAGCGCATGTCCCTGATGCTCGATTCATACACATTCAAAGAGTGCCCCGTCGCAGACCCTCGCACACTGACTTCTATTAGCTGTTTTATTGAATTTTCTTCCTCGGGCTCAGCATTTCAAAGGGCAGGTGCCACAATTAAATGATGATTATGAGGTGTTAGCTCTGCACAGGCAACCTGTGTTCAGGGTCTCACAGGCAGGTGATGGGAGAGGGCTTCTCTGGGGCAGCCTGCACCCCAGGGTCCCTTCACCTGACACAGCATTCCCTGCTGCTGGCAGCTCATCAGTGCCTCCGGGATGCTGCCAGCCCGCCTTCCTGCATTGCATGGCGCTGCTGATCCCAGCCCTGTGGGCTTTTGCAGTCTGCCTCTGTCACCCCCATGCCTGTCTCAACCCGAGAGCCCCTTCCTGTGCGGACCATCGCCACCCTTGGCCTCAGGGATGACTGCTGAGCTTCGAGAGGGCACCCCGAGTAGGCCAGGTTTTCATTGTAGTCCTGCCTCTTCCTTCCACCGACCTCTGTAGACACTCACATGCCCTCTTGGTGAAGGCCCATCACCAGCCACCTGCCTAGAGCATCACGGCTGACCCTCTGTGTAGACTCCTGCCCACTCGGGTAAATTCCCTCCGGGTTGCTGCTGCCACCTCTGGGCTCTGGGCTCTGCATCCTCACTCAAAGGACTCTGGGAAGCTGATTTAACCATGTCCATTTCAGCTCCCTTGAAAAAAGTGAGGATCACAAGCGGGACCCATGTCCGAGCAGATGGAAGCTTGAAAGGCTGGCGCTGCTATAACTCAATGTTGTGACCTCAGAAGTCATGCACTAAAGCCTAAGTCCCAGTGAGCTGCTCTCGGGGAATGATCAGGTCATGAGAGTGGAGTCCTCACCAGTGAGATTAGTGCCCCTATGGAAGAACCCTCAGAAAGCTCTCGCCCTTCTTCTGCCACAGGAGGAGAGAGCAGAGGACAGCATGGCCATCTACGAGCCAGGAAGGGGCTCTCATCAAACACTGAATTTGCTGGCACCTTGATCTTGGAATTTTCAGGCCCCAGAACGGTGAGAGATAATGCTGTTTCCGACACCCAGTGTGTGGTGTTTTGCTACAAATGTACGAAGACAACAGCACTTAACACGATGCTTGAAGGCAACAATTACATCGCACAAATTAATTACATGGAACACATGTCAGTCATGGCTGCTGGTGCCTAAGGAGCCCATTTCTTCACAGCGCATTCTCAGAGAACGCTGTCTTGAAACAGTGCTGACAGGGAGGCCACGGCGATTTTACTCATGTGAATCCTTAAAACAACTTCTTCTGTAAATAACGTGAGCATTTCCTCCTCGCGAGCCAGGGAATCTGCTCAGGGCGCACTGTCGTGCTGGTGAAAGACTGGCTCAGCCCAGCGCCTGCTGGCCCAGGAAACTTGTAAAATAAGTCGGTCGAGATGGAAGCATCTGACTGACAGGCGTGAGCGGCGCTGTGATGAGCGATGCTGTGTCACGCTGCCAGGCGCCCGTTCTAGTGTTTTCTTGCAATTGAGACTTAGCGATAAAGGAAACTTGTCCTTTCTGTCTCATGACCGCAGCCCAGACGTTTCCTTTTCCCTGCCCTGGGTCAGGCTGGCAGGACAGCCTCTTCTTCTGTATTGTCCTTCATGAAGCTGCATCCCCACATCAGAATCCCTGGATTCCATGATGTCAACAACAATCAGAAGTCAATGAGCGCTCCCTGCTGTGTCTGCACTGAGACCTGACTTTCACAGCTTGGGGCGCGTGGAGAACTAAATACGCTTTCAAACCAATCAATCTGCTCACATAACAGATGGAGAAATGACAGATGGCTAGGAAGGGAGGTGAGCACACACCTGGATGTGCGTGCACAGGTGTGCATACATGTGTGTACACACACACACACACACACAC